>PYUH01000076.1:272998-399470 GCA_016808085.1 Suaeda aralocaspica
GCCCCCCCCCCCCCCACCATTGTATTCGGCCGCTAAACACCTCTTAGGAACCCTCTTATGGCCTCTTCTAGAGAGGGGAAAAACAACCTTATCTGAAATCATCTAAGGACTTCTTATCATCTCTCATATGACCTTTTCACCCTGAATCCTTTGGTTTTGTTTCCTATTTTTACCTTACGGGCACCCCGGTCGATTTCCGATTTTTTTTTCAGGACCCCAGAACCCCATAAAACAGCGAATTAAATACCTTTGTTTTAGGCCCCTAGAGGGGCTTTCCCGGGTGCCGTCACTTTTTCACACCTTTTACTTATGGCGTGCTATGGACCTCCACAAAACCCCCCACGATCGCTTTCGGCCGCTAAACACCTCTTAGGATCCCTCTTATGGCCTCTTCCGAAGATGGGAAAAGCAACTTTATATGCAATCGTTTAAGGACTTCTTTTCATCCCTAAGATGACCTTTTCACCCTGAATCCCTTGGTCCGGGTTCCTATTTTTACCTTACGAGCACCTCGATCGATTTCCGGAATTTTTACTTTCCGGGACCCCTGCACCCCAAAAAACCGTAACTAATAGCCTCTGTTTCAGGCCCCGTCACTTTTTCGCCCCGTTTTTGTACCACGTGCAATGGACCTCCACAGCACCCCCCCCCCCCCCCCCCCCNCGTGCTATGGACCTCCACAAAACCCCCCACGATCGTTTTCGGCCGCTAAACACCTCTTAGGATCCCTCTTATGGCCTCTTCTAGACTGGGGAAAAACAACCTTATTTTCAATAGTTTAAGGACTTCGTATCATCCCTCATCTGACCTTTTCTCCCTGAATCCTTTGGTCCGGGATCCTATTTTTACCTTACGGGCACCTAGATCAATGTCCGAGATTATTTTTTCCTGGACCCCTGAACCCCAAAAAATAGTTAATAAATAACCTTTGTTTAAGGCCGCTAGAGGGGCTTTCCCGGGCCCCGTCAATTTTTCGCCCAGTTTTCTTACTGTGTGCTATGGACCTCCAAAGCAACCCCCAAGATTATTTTCGGCCGCTAACACCTCTTAGGATACCTTTTATGGACTGTTCTAGAGATGGAAAAAACAGCCTTATTTGCAATCGTCGATGGCCATCTTATCATCTCTCATATCACCTTTTCACCCCGAATCCTTTGGTCTAGGTTCCTAATTTTACCTTACGGGCACCCCGGTCGATTTTCGAGATTTTTTTTTTCCGGGACCACTGAACCCCAGAAAATGGTGAATAAACAGCCTTTGTTTTAGGCCCCTAGAGGGGCTGTCCCGAGCCCCGTCACTTTTTCGCCTCATTTATTTATCGCGTGCTATGGACCTCCACAACACCCCCCACGATCGTTTTCAGCCGCTAAACACCTCCTACGATCTCTCTTATGGCCTTTTCCAAATAGGGGAAAAACAATCTTATATGCAATCGTTTAAGGACTTCTGATCATCCCTGATATGAACTTTTCACCACGAGTCCTTTGGTATGTGTTCATACTTTTACCTTACGGGCACCTCAATCAATCTCTGGGATTTTTTTTTTAAGGGACCCCTGAGTCCCAAAAAACATTGAATAATACTAGCCTTTGTTTCAGGTCCCCGGAGGGGCCGTCCCAAGCCCTTTCACGTTTTCGCCCTGTTCTTTTACCACGTGCTATGGACTTCCACAGCACCCCTTACGATTGTTTTCGACCCCTAAACATCTCTTAGAATCCCTATGATGACCTCTTCCAGAGAGGGGAAAAACTACCTTATGTGCAATCGTCTAAGGCCTTCTTATCATCCCTCATATGACCTTTTCACCCCGAATCCTTTTGTCTGGGTTCCTATTTTTACCTCACGGGCACCCCGGTTGATTTCCGGGATTTTCACTCCCGGGAACCTTGAACCTTAAAAACTAGTGAATAATAGCCTTTGTTTCAGGCCCATATAGGGGCCAACCTTGGCCCCTTCAATTTTTCGCCCTGTTTTTTTACCACTTGCTATGAACTTCCAAAGCACCCCCCATGTTCGTTTTCGGCCCTTAAACACCTCTTAAGATCGTTCTCATGGCCTTTTCCAGAGAGTGGAAAAATGCCCTTATATACAATCGTCTAAGGTCTTCTTATCATTCCTCATATCAAGTTTCACCCCAAATCCTTTGGTCTTTGTTCCTATTTTTACCTTACAACTACCCTTGTCGATTTTAGGGATTTTTTCTTTCAGGAGTCCTAAACCCCAAAAGACAATAAATAATAATAGCCTTTGTTTCAGGCAACCGGAGGGGCCGTCCCGGGCCCCTTCACTTTTTCGCCCCGTTCTTTTACGACGTGCTATGGACTTCCACAACACCCCTTATGATTGTTTTGGACCCCTAAACACCTCTTAGGAATCCTGTGATAGCCTCTTCTAGAGAAGGGAAAAAAAGCCTTATATGCAATCGTTTAAGGCCTACTTATCATCCCTCATATGACCTTTTCACCCCGAATCCTTTGGTTTCGGTTCCTATTTTTACCTTACGGGCACCCCGATCGATTTCCGGGATTTTCTCCTGGGACCCCTGAACCCCAAAAAACAGTGAATAATAGCCTTTATTTCAGGCCTGTAGAGGGCCTGTCTTGGGCCCCTACAATATTTCGCCCCGTTTTTTTACCACTTGCTATGGACTTCCACAACACCCCCCATGTTCGTTTTCGGCCCTTCAACACCTCTCAAGATCGTTCTTATGGCCTTTTCCAGATAGGGTAAAACAATTTATATGTAATCGTCTGAGGCCTTCTTATCATCACTCGTATGACCTTTATACCCTGAATCCACTGGTCTTGGTTCCTATTTTTACCTTATAGGTACCCTGGTCGATTTCTGGGAATTTTTCTTTCAGGATCCCGGAACCCCAAAAGACAATGAATATTAATAGCCTTTATTTCAGGCCCCCGGAGGGGCCGTCCCGGGCCCCTTCACTTATTCGCCCCGATCTTTTTCCACGTGCTATGGACTTCCACAATACCCCTTACTATTGTTTTCGGGCGCTCTACGCCTCTTAGGATCTCTGTGATGGCCTCTTCTAGAGAGGGGAAAAATAACCTTATATGCAATTGTCTAAGGCCTTCTTATCATCCCTCATATGACCTTTTCTCCCCGAATCCACTGGTCATGGTTCCTATTTTTACCTTAAAGGTAACCTAGTCGATTTCTGGGATTTTTTTTTTTCAGGAGCCCTGAACCCAAAAAGACATTGAATAATAATAGCCTTTATTTCAGGCCCCAGGAGGGGTCGTCCCGAGCCCCATCACTTTTTCGCCCTGTTTTTTTACCACGTGCTATTGACCTCTAAAGCACCCCCACGATCGTTTTCGGCCCTTAAACACGTTTAGGATCACTCTTGTGGCTTCTTCCAGAATAGGGTAAAACATACTTATATGCAATCGTTTAAGGCCTTCTTATCATCCCTCATATGACCTTTTCACCCCGAATCCTTTGGTATGGGTTCTGATGTAAGTGATGGCAACAGTGACACTAATAACTTTTTTGATGTCAGTGCTATGGATAATGATAATATTAGTGATATCACTGCGATTAACAACTTCGAAAGTGGTAATATTAATTGTAATATCAATAGCAGGATCGTTTTTGCCCCCTAAACACCTCTTAGGATCCGTCTTTTGGCCTATTCGAAAGAGCGAAAAACACAGTATTATATGCAATCGTCTCAGGCCTTCTTATCATCCCTCTTATGACATTTTCACCCCGAATCCTTTGGTCTGGGTTGCTCTTTTTACTTTACGATCACCTTAATCGATTTCCGAGTTTTTTTTTTCGGGACCCCTGAACCCCAAAAAACAGTGAATAATAATAGCCTTTGTTTCGGGCCCCTTCACTTTTACGCCCCGTTCTTTTACCATATGATATGGACTTCCACAGCACCCCTTACGATTGTTTTCGACACCTAAACACCTCTTAGGGTCTCTGTGATAGCCTCATCAAGAGAGGGGAAAACAGCCTTATATGCAATCGTCTAAGGCCTTCTTATCATCCCACATATGACCTTTTCACCCCCAATCCTTTGGTCTAGTATCCTATTTTTACCTTACGGGCACCCCGCTCGATATCCGGGATTTTTTTTTTCTGTGACCCCTGAACCAAAAAAAAACAGTGAATAATAGCCTTTGTTTCAGGCCCCTGGAAGGGCCGTCCCGGGCCCCTTCAATATTTTGCCCCGTTTTTCTTATCATCCCTCATATGACCTTTTCACCCCAAATCCTTGGGTATGGGTTTTGATGTAAGTGATGGCAACAGTGACACTAATAATTTATTTGATGTCAGTGCTATGGATAATGATAATATTAGTGATATCACTACAATCAACAACTTCGAAGGTGGTAATATTAATTGTAATATCAATAGCAAGGACGCAACCATGGGTGAAATAATTGCATATGGTGATATAAGCTATATGGGTGCATCAAGGGTAGGGATTTGTGTGTGCATGATCACTTTTCAATAAGTGGCACGCAAATTAAGGCCATAAATGGTGGATTTTGGGGAACAAGATGGTTTTTGCTTATGAGTTTTTCCCACTGGATTTTTCTCTTTTTTGGCTTTGAGTCTTTTATTTCTTGTGGAGTCTTGGTCATCATAATTATGCTAAAATACATGGCGGACAGATTCTTGAAGGTTTCTTGATCAAAAGATTGGATCTTGAAGCATTTCATGAAGTTCTTGAAGAAGTCTTGAAAATTGCGCAAAAACAACGAGCAACAAATGGCGATTTTTTTGGCATTTTTCTTGAATCTTGGGCAGCTAGTATTTTTTCTAATTTGAGCTTAAAATTTTATGATTATCTAGTTATTTAATTATTATTCAAGTTGTTAAGATATTTTCTTGGTTAGATAGTTAGTTAGAGTTTGTTAGGCAAGATAAGATCAAGCGCAAGTTGCATGATTATGTGTCAATCTTATTTTGAGTTTGTTGAGCAACTTGTGCAAGTGGCGCAACTGGGCCGAATTTCCTAGTGTTTAACGTGTTTATTTTGTGTTTTTAGTTAGAATTTTGTTGATTATTATACCTATAAATTATCTCAACATTAGGTTGTAATTAATTAAGTTTGAATTGAACAAAAGTTTTGTTTGTTTACTTGAAAACAAAAATCCGAAAATTCTAAGAGTTGGTGATTAAGATCTTTATACTGTTGCATAGATTATTTAGTAGCTTTGAGGGAGCTTAGGCTTTAATCAAAGGACTAATGAATCAACCTAAATTTCAGAATCTTGGTGACTTGGTCTTTATAGGTTCGAAAATAGAGTCTATTCCCTTTTGAGTTTTTGTTTACACGAAAATTCACATTAGGTTCTGATGCAAGCACCTGTGACAATGACAAAAGTGATCAAGTATTAAATATAATTGACTAGGTTGGTAATGGTGCAATCAACTTCGAAGGTGAGGATGCCATTGGCAGGGATGCAACCATAGGTGAAATAGTTGCTTGTGGAAATATCAATTATGGGTGCATCAAGGGTAGGGATTTGCGTGTGCATGGTCACATGTCAATAATATGGCACGAAAATCAAGGTAAGGAATGGTGGATTTGGGGAACATGATGGTTTTTGCCTATGAGTTTTTTTCCCATTGCATTTGCTACGATTATTCTCATTTTTGGCATTGAGTCTTTTATTTCTTGGTGAGTCTTGAACTTCATTTACAGCCTTAAAGACATGGGAAATGACTTCTTGAAAGTTTCTTGATTAAAAGATTGGATCTTGAAAGGTTTCTTGAAGATTTGACAAAAAATCTTGAAACTGCGCAAATTCTTGGAAGAAAGTTGGGATGATTTTTCTTCAGTTTTTGTTCTTTCATTTTTGATGTAATTCTGGTTGTAATTTGTTATTTATCTTGTTTTTAGGTTGTTAGGAATTTTGTTAGGATATTTTCTTGATTTGTTAGTTAGTTAGAGTTTGTTAGACAAGATATGATCAAGTGCAAGTTGCATGATGATGTGGCAATCTTATCTTCAGTTAGTTGTGTGTTTGTTTTGTAAGGGACGAATTTCCCTAGCTTTAGGAGTGTATTTTTGTTGATTTTAGCTATGATTTTGTGGATGATTATACCTATAAATAATGTCAACATTAGTTTGTAATTAATAAAGTTTGAATTGAATAAAAAGTTTGTATGTTTAATTGAAAACAAAAACACGAAAAATTAAGAGTTGGTGATTAAGTTCTTTATACTCTTGTGCAGATTAATTAATAGCTTTGAGGTTGCTTAGGCTTTAAGCAAAGGAAAAATTGATCAACCTAAATTTAAGAATCTTGGTGGCTTGGCCTTTATAGGTTCAAAAATTTAGTCCTATCCTTGTGAGTTTTCAATTCATACGAAAATTCACATCAGGTTCTAATTTTTATCATATGGGCACCCTGGTCGATTTCCGATATATTTTTTCCGGGACCCCTGAACCCCAAAAAATAGTGAAAAATAACCTTTGTTTCAGGCCCTGTCACTTTCTCGCCCCATTTATTTACCACGTGCTATGGACCTCCATAACACCCTCCACGATCGTTTTCGGCCCCTAAACACCTCTTAGGATCCCTCTTATAGCCTCTTCGAGAGAGGGTAAAAATAACATTATTTACATTCTTCAAAGGCGTTCTTATCATACCTCATATGACCTTTTCACCCCGAATCCTTTTGTATGGGTTCCTCTTTTTCCCTTACGGGCACCCCGGTCGATTTCAAGGATTTTTTTCCCGGGCCCCGTCACTTTTTCACCCCGTTCGTTTATCGCGTGGTTTGTACCTGCACAGCACCCCCAACGATCGTTTTCGGCGCTAAACACCTCTTAGGATCCTTCTTATGGCCTGTTCTAGAGAGGGGAAAAACAACCTAATATTCAATCGTCTAAGGCCTTCTAATCATCTTTCACATGACCTTTTAACCCAGAATCCTTTGGTCTGAGTTCCTATTTTTACCTTGAAGGCACCCCGTTTGATTTTCGAGATTTTTTTTTCCGGGACCCCTAATCCCCATAAAACTGATGTGGATTTTTAGTAGTATTCGCAAATACAACCTCAAATTCACGTGTTTTTTTATCAATCAAACTTTCCACTCCTGGATTATTTAATTGAAGGCAAATTAATTAATACACTTCTGTAATTAATTAATACACTTATGTAATTAATTAACTAGGATCTAAATTTGTTTATCACTCTTGACTCACAAACTTATGAAGAAAATTCGAACAAGTATAATTTCACAAATTTCCGTAAAATTTCGAGTGTTGAATTTTTACTTTTTTTTCAATGTGTAAAAACTTAATTAATTACATCCTATAGTTGAGATTATTTATAGGTATAATCAACAACAAAATCCTAACTAGAATCTACAAAGGAAACACGCTTAAACTAGGTAAATAAATCCTACTTGTGCAACTAAACTAAAGATAAGATTGCCACATTATCATGCAACTTGCACTTTGATCTTATCTTTCCTAACAAACTCTAACTAACTAACTAACTAATCAAGCAATTATCCTAACAACTTGACTAAATAACTAATAAACAAGATAATAATCAGAAATCACACCAAAAATTATGAAATCTTGAAGATGCCCAAGAACCACAAAAATCGTCCAAAATCACGAAAATGTTGCTTCGTCAATTTTTCGCCACTTTTCAAGATTTCCAAGAAACTTCATGAAATGCTTCAAGATTCAATGTTTTAATCAAGAAACCATTCTTCACGTCTTTTAGTATATTTATGATGATCAAGACTCCACAAGAACAAATAATAATAATGTCCAAAATGAGAAAACCCTATCAAGTGAAATGGGAAAAAACTCATGGACAAAACCAACTTGTTCCCTGTAACCACCATGTGTTTGCATCCTGTAATTTCACTAGTTATAGTTATAATCACTTAACTAATGGGTCATTCCACCAGTGTCAAAATCTATTGATGGTTAATAGTTAATAGCTCCACCATCACATGTATTCATCATTATCATTGTCACCCATACCTGTGATTTATCTTTGTCAAACCCAATAGGATTTATTAGTAGATTGATTTGCAACATAAGCTATATCCAAACATTGAACAAAATGATTATGACAATCACCTTTTATACCCTCATTGATTCTTGATCATTCTCCCCTCCTTTGAAATATATGCGACCTCGAATATTTTCTTTGGTAGAGAAAAAAGAATGAATGATCACACAAATATCATCTTGATATCCCATGTCACAATTCGGTTAATGAACAAAAACTTTGAACATATGAGCACAACTTTGAATTGTATCATCTTGTGTAGCGTTATTGAAATGACTAAGTACTCCTTGGGGATTTCCAACACCATGAGAATTTTCAAACAAAGGTGGTGTTGAATAAATCATATCATCAAAAGCATCTTCAATAATTTTCGTTTCATGATCCAATATATCCCAATTTTGTGAAAAATCAATCAGTGTCGATTCCTGGGATGGCTTGCGAACTGCAATCTCGTCGTTATGATGCAATTCTTCAACATCTTGCAAAACTTTATTGGCAGGATCCTCGAGTTCTTCATTCACTATAGCATATTCCAATGATAACATTGAGTCAAACTCATGAATATGATGGAGAACTCTAGATTTGTCCAAAATTGAAGCTTTCGACTGTTCTTCTTGTAACTCTTCCAATAATAGTTCTAAATGTAGCTCTGAAGAAATTTCCACATTGTTAACACATTGACTCCTTACATGGCCAAACCCTTGACACTTAGAGCAATCTGGTTTGTTTCCAAGGAGAAAATATGAGAGCAAGTATTGTGCAGACACTTTGTTGCTATGCCAACCCATCATCTAAAACTGTCAAAATTTTGGATGAAAACATGAAAACAAAAACCCAACCTAAAAACTCTTTTATTGCTGATTTTTTGTGGAGATCTTCCCTTTTATGTTTACTGCACTCGACCAAATTTTCATGCACAGAATCGTAGCCAAAATTTCTATGTGTAATTTGCGTTAAAAACATTCCAATAAATATGATTTCTGACCACTTGCAAGAAAACGATTTCAAAACGATTCTTTCTCAAATATTTTGATTCTGAGACTTACAGGTAAAAACTAGACTCAAAAACAACCAATTTGAAAAAAAGAATCACTCAAAAATCCATTGAAACGAAGGAGAATCAGCCACTTTAACACTGCCCTTGAAGCTGGAAAAACGGACGAAGTGAATACAATTAACCAAGGATGGTGAAAAATTAAGAAATTCTTCAAAACCCTGAAATCTGATACCAAATTGATGTGAATTTTAAGTAGTATTCGCAAATACAACCTCAAATTCATGTGTTGTTTATCAATCAAACTCTCCACTTCTTGATTATTGAAGGCTAATTAATTAATACACTCCTGTAATTAATTAACTAGGATCTAAATTTGTTATCACTCTTGACTCACAAATTTATGAAGAAATTCGAACAAGTATAATTGCACAAATTTCCGTAAAAATTCAAGTGTTGAATTTTTATTTTTTTTCATTGTGTAAAAACTTAATCAATTTTTGAGATTATTTATAGGTATAATCAACAACAAAATCCTAACTAGAATCTACAAAGGAAACACACATAAACTAGGTAAATAAATCCTACTTGTGCAACTGAACTAAAGATAAGATTGCCACATCATCATGCAACTTGCACTTTGATCTTATCTTTCCTAACAAACTCTAACTAACTAATCAAGAAATTATGCTAACAACTTGACTAAATAATTAAAAAACAAGATAATCATTAGAAATTACACCAAATACTACGAAAACTTGAAGATGCCCAAGAGTCACAAAAATCGTCCAAAATAACGCCAATATTACTTCGTCAATTTTTACGCCACTTTTCAAGATTTCCAAGAAACTTCAAGAAATGCTTCAAGATTCGATCTTTTAATCATGAAACCTTCAAGAAACCATTCTTCATGTCTTTTAGCATATTTATGATGATCAAGACTCCACAAGAACAAATAATAATAATAATGTCCAAAATGAGAAAACCCCATCAAGTGAAATGGGAAAAACTCAAGGACCAAACCAACTTGTTCCCTGTAACCACCATGTGTTTCCATCTTGTGATTTCACTAGTCATAGTTATTATCACATAACTAATGGCTCACTCCACGAGTGACAAAGTATATTGATGGTTAATAGTTAATAGCTCCACCATTACATGTATTTATCAATATCATTGTCACCCATACCTGTAATTTATCTTTGTCAAACCCAATAGGATTTATTAGTAGATTGATTGGCTCATCCACTATTGGTGTATCATCACAGATATTCAAATTCACATCAAAAATAGTGAATAAATAGCCTTTGTAATAGGCCCAAAAGGGGTTGTACCGGGCCTCGTTTTCACCCCGTTTTTTTACTGCGTGCTATGGACCTCCACAGCACCTCCCACGATCGTTTTTGTCCGGGAACACCTCTTAGGATCCCTCTTATGGCCTGTTCCAGAGAGGGGAAAAACAGCCTTATAAGTAATCGTCTAAGGCCTTCTTATCATCCCTCATATGACCTTTTCACCCCGAATCCATTGGTCTGGGATCCTATTTTTACCATACGGGCACCCAGGTCAATTTAAGGGATTTTTTTTAGGAACCCTGCACCACAAAAGACATTGACTAATAGCCTGTACTTTAGGCCCTAGGAGGGGCCGTCCCGGGCCCCGTCACTTTTTCGCCTCCTCTTTTTTTATCGCGTGCTATGGACCTCCACAGCATACCCCACTATCGTTTTCGTCCGCTAAACACCTCTTAAAATCCCTCTTATGGCCTCTTCCGGAGACGGGAAAAACAGCCTTATATGCAATCGTCTAAGGACTTCTTATCATCCCTCATATGACCTTTTCACCCTAAATCCTTTGGTCTAAGTTCCTATTTTTACCTTACAGGCATCCCGGTTGATTTCCAGGATTTTTTTATTTTCGGAACCCTTGAACCCCAAAAAAAATGAATAATAGCCTTTGTTTCATGCCCCCGGAGGGGCTGTCCCGAGCCTCGTCATTTTTTCGTCCCGTTTTTATACCACCTGCTATCGACTTCCATAGCACCCCCACGATCGTTTTCGGCCGCTAAACACCTCTTAGGATCCCTCTTATGACCTCTTCCAGAGAGGGGAAAAACAACCTTATATGCATCGTTTAAGGACTTCTTATCATCCCTCATATGACCTTTTCACCCCAAATCCTTTGGTCTGGGTTTCTATTTTTACCTTACTGGCACCTCGGTCAATTTTCGGGATTTTAATTTTTTTTGGGACCCCTGAGCCCCAAAAAACAGTGAATAATAATAGCCTTTGTTTCAGGTCCCTGGAGGGGCCGTGTCGGGCCCCGTCAATTTTTTGCCCCGTTTTTGTACCACATGCTATGGACCTTAACAGCACCCCCACGATTGTTTTCAGCCGCTAAACACCTCTTAGGATCCCTCTTATAGCCTCTTCTAGAGAGGGGAAAAACAACCTTATATGCAATCGTCTAAGGACTTCTTATCATCCCTCATATGAGCTTTTCACCCCGAATCCTTTGGTCTGGGTTCCTATTTTAACCTTCCGGGCACCCCAGTCGATTTCCGGGATTTTTCTTTCGGCACCCCTAAACCCCAAAATACAGTGAATAATAGCCTTTGTTTCAGGCCCCCGGAGGGCCGTCTCCGGCCCTGTCACTTTTTCGCCGTTTTTTTGTACCACGTGTTATGGACCTCCACAACACCTCCCCGAGATCGTTTTCGGGCCTTAAATACCTCTTAGGATGCTTCTTATGGCCTCTTTTAGAGACGGTAAAAACAGCCTCATATACAATCATTCAAGGCCTTCCTATACTCCCTGATGTGACCTTTTCACCCCGAATCCTTTGGTCTAGGTTCTTATTGTTACCTAACGGGCACCCGATCAATGTCCGGGATTTTATTTTTCCGGGACCCCTGAACCCTAAAAAAAATGAATAAATAACCTTTATTTAAGGCCCCGTCAATTTGTCCCCTCGTTTTTTTACCGTGTGCTATGGACCTCAACAACTCCCCCCACGATCGTTTTCGGCTGCTAAACACCTCTTATGATCCCTCTTATGGCCTCTTCCATATAGGGGAAAAACAGCCTGATATGCAATCGTCAAAGGCCTTCTTACCATCCCTCATATGACCTTTTCACCCTGAATCCCTCATATGCAATCGTCAAAGGCCTTCTTACCATCCCTCATATGACCTTTCCATAGAGAGGGGTAAAAAAGCCTTTTATGCAATCGTGTAAGGCCTTCTTATCATCCCTCATATGACCTTTTCACCCTGAATCCTTTGGTCTAGGTTCGTATTTTTACGCTATGGGCACCCCGGTCGATTTCTGGGATTTTTTCTCTCGGTACCGCTGAACCGCAAAAAACAGTGAATAATAGACTTTGTTTCAGGCCCTTAGAGGGGCCGTCCCGGGATCCTTCAATTTTTCGCCCCGTTTTTTAACCACATGCAATGGACTTCCACAACACCCCCCATGTTCGTTTTCGACCCTTAAACACCTCTTAGGATCGTTCTTATGGCGTTTTCCAGAGAGGGGAAAAACAACCTTATATCCAATCGTCTAAGGCCTTCTTATCATGCCTCATATCACCTTTTCACCACGAATCCACTGGTCTTAGTTCCTATTTTAACCTTACAGGTTCCCTGGTCGATTTCTAAACTTTTTTCTTTCAAAAGCCCTGAAGTCCAAAAGGCAATGAATAATAAAAGCCTTTGTTTCAAGCCCCCGGAGGGGCCGTCCTGAGCCCCTTCACTTTTTTGCCCCGTTCTTCCTCCACGTGCTATGGACATCCACAACACCCCTTACAATTGTTTTCGACCCCTAAACACCTCTTAGGATCCTTGTGATGGCCTCTTCTAGAGAAGGGAAAAACAACCTTATATGAAATCGTCTAAGGCCTTTTTATCATCCCTCATATGACCTTTTCCCCCTAAATCCTTAGGTCTGGGTTCCTATTTTTATGTTACGGACACCCCAGTTGGTTTCATAGATTTTTTCTCCCGGGACCCCTGAACCCCAAAAAACACTGAATGGTAGCCTATGTTTCAGGCCCCTAGAGGGGCCGTGTCGGGCCCCTTCAATTGATTGCCCCATTTTTTTACCACTTGATATGGACTTCTACAGCACCCCCCATGTTCGTTTTCGTCCCTTAAACACCTCTTAGGATCGTTCTTATGGCCTTTTCAAAAGAGGGGAAAAACAACCTTATGTACAATTGTCTAAGGCCTTCTTATCATCCCTCATATGACCTTTTCACCCCGAATCCGTTGTTCTGGGTTCTTATTTTTACCTTACGGGCACCCTAGTCGATTTTGGGATTTTTTTTTTCAGGAGCCCTCAACCCAAAAAGACATTGAATATTAATATCCTTTATTTTAGGCCCCCGGAGGGGCCGTCCTGGGCCCCATCACTTTTTCACCCTGTTTTTTATACCATGTGCTATGGACCTCTACAACACCCCCCATGATCGTTTTCGGCCCCTAAACACTTATTAAGATCACTCTTATGGGTTGTTCCTGAATAGGGAAAAACATACTTATATGCAATCGCTAACGCCTTCTTATCATAACTCATATGACCTTTTCACCCTAAATACTTTGGTATGGGTTTCAATTTTTACCTTACGGGCACACAGTCAATTTTGGGGATTTTTTTTTTCAGGACCCCTGAACCCCAAAAAATAATGAATAATAGCCTTTGTCTCAGGCCACCGGAGGGGCCGTCCCGGCCCCTCCAATTTATCGCCCTGTTTTTTTACCACGTGCTATGGACCTCCACAGCACCCCCCATGTTCGTTTTCGGCCCCTAAACACGTCTTAGGATCGCTCTTATGGCCTTTTCAAGAGAGCGAAAAAATAACCTTATATGCAATCGTCTAAGGCCTTCTTATCATCCCTCATATGACCTTTTCACCCTGAATCCATTGGTCCGGGACCCCTGAACCCCCAAAAACAGTGAATAAATAACCTTTATTTCAGGCCCCTAGAGAGGCTGTCCCAGGCCCCGTTTTTTTAAGGCATGCTATGGACCTCTACAGCACCCCCTAGGATCGTTTTCGTCCGCTAACACCTCTTAGGATCCCTCTTATGGCCTTTTCCAAAAAGGGGAGAAACAGCCTTATATGCAATCGTTTAAGGACTTCTTGTCATCCCTCATATGACCTTTTCACCCTGAATCCTTTGTTCTGGGTTTCTAGTTTTACCTTACGGGCACCCCAATCAATTTTTGGGATTCATTTTTTTCGGGACACCTGAGCCCCAAAAAACAGTGGATAATAATAGCCTTTGTTTTAAGTCCCTGGAGGGGCCGTCCCAAGCCCCGTCAATTTTTCGCCCCGTTTTTTACATCATGCTATGCACCTCCACAACACCCCCCATGATCGTTTTCGGGCCCTAAACACCTCTTAAGATTTATCTTATGGTCTCTTCCAGAGCACTAGTACAAAAAACAACAATTGCTGCGGTTTTTAAGGGTTTTTTTTGCTGCGGTTATTAAGCGGCATTTATGCTAGCAGCAAAAAACATATTCCCCATTTGTTGTGGTTAAACCGCAGCAAGAAATGCAGTTAATTGCTGCAGTTGTGGGATAACCGCAGCAAATAACACCAAAAAAAGTAGAGGGAAAAGGCATTATTTGCGGCGGTTTTTACCCACAACCGCAGCAAGAAACTGTATTTTTTTTCCTATTTTTCCTATTTTAGCAATGCTTCAACCTGTTATAGCAATTACAGCAAATTCAAAGCTTTTGAAATTTAACACCTATTATACAAATGCGCGATACAAATGCGCCAAATTCAAATTAACACTACCAATTTGCCGATCTACGACACAACATACATTCAATTACTCATTGTCGTAATTAAAGCAACATGTCAAAGATTCATTGTTAGACTAGCTAAAAAGTGCAATACAGTATCGAACAAAAGAAAGGAAGGACTACGTAGAAGTATTAGTGTACAAATTCCTAGCTTTATCATAAACAATATGTTTACAAGAACGTAGCAACCTTGTCTCGAACCTCACCTATTTCTGCCGTGGTGAAAGATGGGCTATCTTGAACTGATGCTCTTGTCAAAACCTAAGCAAATAGAAAAGTAATATAATTCAGAGTCTAATCAAAATGTCACAACACACGAAAGCAACAATTCAATAACAACAACAACCATATGCAATTTTTAAAATAGATGATCAATTGTGATTTGTGGACAAGATCATATCAAATAGTAGATAAGGAACATATAGTGACTACTGAGAAAAGGCATCAAAGCAAAAATAAATAAGTCTTCCTTTTAATAGTAACCATTTACTTGCATCATCATACAAAAAAGAGATTTTAAATCTGCTACTCTTGTAATTCAAGTATTTGGTTACTGAGAGTGGGTAACTCAAAATTATTTATTCATATAGATTAGGTAAAGCCTTTTTTAAATAATGACAAGAAAGGTCCTAAAGAAGCACTGATGTGAATTTTGTTATAAACAAACGCCACTCACACAAAGGAAACTTAGACTTCAAATTTGATAAAGCAACGCACCACAAATTCGAACTTCTAAGGCGAATAATTGGTAGAATTTGATTAAAGCAAAGCACCCTCAAATCCTAAGAACTATCCTCACGTGAGATAAAGCAAAAGCACCACTCACTTCAATCGAATTTCTCACAAGAAACTCTCAAAAATTGTTTACTTCGTGAAACAAAAGAAAACCGGAAACAACTTGTGTTTTATCACTCAAATCTGAATTTTATTGATGTATTTTACATCCTATTTATAGGCTAAACATATCACATAATATTTCAGAAATCTAAACATATCCTAACTACTTTAGATATATGGTATAACAAACTAAGATTAGGATAACAAGAAAATCTTAACAAACCGGATACATATCTTTGCACCATATATTTTGTAATCTGATTTCTAGTCTAAATCTTAGATATTTTGCAAATCAAATCTAACCACTATATATCCGAATAACAACCCTAGGTTGACCAAGTCAAACAACACAAAATCCCGCGTTGACAACGTTGCCCACAACTTCAAAAGTCTTTCAAAAATCCCGCCATATGCATTGCGTTGATTCTCGTTGATTTTTGTTGGACTTCCGATTTCAAGAACTTCAAGAAACTCTTCAAGATTCAATCTTTATTTCAAGAAACCTCCATTTTTGTGTTTCTCATGCTTGATTCCATCAACCTTGACTCATAAACTAATCAAGAAAATAACAAAACACCATATGGTAAAACCCTATCAAATGACGTGGGAAGAAAACCCATATAGCTCAACACTTCTAAACTACTAACTATACTTGCTTTACATTTACGTGAATAAGCTTGTGCATGTCACCATGCACACGTAGAAATCCACCCTAGCCAACCCAAGAAGCCTTGTGTCTCCATAAGCCACTAACTCCCCCAAGGTTGCTTCTTGTTTTCCACCTTCAATCAAACCCAAACCCTCGAAGTTTTGCTCATTGATATGCGTATCATCCTCCTCTTCTTCAAAAGAGTTTGTCCTCAAACCTCGAAGTTGGTCATCAGGAACATAAGGAGCTAAATCACCAATGTTGAAAGTAGCATGGACTCCATATTCTCCTGGTAATTCCAATTTATAAGCATTATCCCCCACTTTACTTATGATCTTGAACGGTCCATCACAACGAGGCATAAGTTTATTCTTCCTTTGATTTGGAAATCTTTCCTTCCTCAAGTGTAACCAAACCAAATCCCCTTCTTTGTAGACATGTTGTGATTTATGTTTGTTTGCTCGTGCCTTGTAAATATCATTAACCTTCTCAATTCGAGCCCTTACTTCTGCATGAAGTTTTTGCATATACTCAACCTTAGTCTTGGCATCTTTGTGTACCAACTCCCCTTTAGGAATACTTACAAAATCAATTGGTAACTTAGGATTGACTCCATAGACAATCTCGAAAGGTGAGTGCTTAGTAGCATAAGTAGGTGACCTATTATAAGCAAATTCAGCATGAGCAAGCTTCAAATCCCAATCTTTTTGTGTCTTACTAACCAAACCACGCAACAAAACCCCTAGTGTTCGATTAGTGACTTCTGTTTGGCCATCTGTTTGAGGATGATAAGATGTGCTAAACAAAAGTTTCGTGCCTATTAACCTCCAAAGTGACTTCCAAAAGTAACTCATGAATTTTGTGTCTCTATCACTTACAATAGTCTTTGGAACCCCATGCAACCTTATGATGTCTTTAAAGTATAAATCAGCCACATTCATAGCATCATCTGTCTTGTGACATGGTGTAAAATGAGCCATCTTTGAAAATCTATCAACCACTACCATAATTGCATCTTTTCCCCTTGCTGTCCTTGGTAACCCTACAATGAAATCCATAGAAACATCCTCCCAAGGTCCCTCTGGCACTGGCAATGGAGTATAAAAACCTTGATGAAAGGCTGCCTTTGCCTTTTGACAAGTAGCACATTGAGCAATTATGGCCTCAACATCAACAATCATCTTTGGCCAATAAAAATGTTCTTGCAACATGGTTAGTGTCTTTGTAATGCCAAAATGTCCAGCAATACCTCCTCCATGAGCCTCCCTTACTAGCA
The DNA here is from genome assembly GCA_016808085.1 of Suaeda aralocaspica. Taxonomy (NCBI): domain Eukaryota; kingdom Viridiplantae; phylum Streptophyta; class Magnoliopsida; order Caryophyllales; family Amaranthaceae; genus Suaeda; species Suaeda aralocaspica. The sequence continues at coordinate 290,592 of PYUH01000076.1, forward strand.
ACTCACGTATAGAACACTTAGGTATGCACAATAGATTACCTTTAAACAAAAACCCATCATGTAGCACATAGGAACTCATAGACCCCTTTGAAAGTTGCGCCATTATTGGTCCAAAATCACCATCTTGCTCGTAAAATTGTGTTATCAACTCTAACCCAAGCAACTTAAAGTTCAAAACACCAAGCAAAGTATACCTTCTTGACAAAGCATCAGCAACAACATTAGACTTCCCCGTTTTGTACTTTGAAGAGAAGTGAAAAGATTGCAAAAATTCAACCCATTTAGCATGTCTTGGATTCAATTTTTGTTGACCATTAATGTGCTTCAAAGCTTCATGATCAGAATGTAATATGAAGTGGTTAGGCCTTAAATAATGACTCCAATGATCCAAAGCTCTAATAATGGCATAGAACTCCTTGTCATATGTAGAATAGTTCAGTTTAGCACCATTCAACTTCTCACTAAAGTAAGCAATTGGCCTCTTCCCTTGGACTAGAACAGCACCAATTCCAACCCCACTTGCATCCGTCTCTACTTCAAATGGTTTAGAGAAATCTGGTAAGGCTAGTATAGGCGTGTTACAAAGCAACTTCTTAATCAATTCAAAAGCTTCTTGTGCCCCCTTAGTCCACTCAAACTTAGGTTTATCCTTCTTAATGCATTCGGTTATAGGAGCAACAACAGATGAAAAATTCTTCACAAACCTCCTATAGAACGAGGCTAACCCATGAAAAGCACGTACTTCAGTCACGTTCTTTGGTGTTGGCCATGATTTTATAGCTTCCACTTTAGATGGATCAACAGAAACCCCATCTTTGGACACAATATACCCCAAAAACGTCACACTTGGTACCATGAAATAACACTTTTCGAGCTTAGCATAGAGCTTTTGTTCTCGTAATGTCCCAAACACACTCCTTAGATGGCTTAGATGATCATTAACACTCTTGCTATACACCAAAATATCATCTAAATACACCACTACAAACTTACCAATGTATGGCTTTAAAACCTCATTCATCAACCTCATAAACGTACTAGGTGCATTAGTTAACCCAAAAGGCATGACTAACCATTCATAAAGCCCTAGCTTTGTTTTAAAACCTGTTTTCCATTCATCACCTTCCTTCATTCGAATCTGATGATATCCACTTCTTAAATCAATCTTTGAAAACAATTGAGAACCATGTAATTCATCTAGCAAATCATCCAATCTAGGTATAGGAAACCTATACTTGACGGTTATATTGTTAACTGCCCTTGAATCAATACACATTCTCCAAGTCCCATCCTTCTTAGGTACTATTAATGTAGGCACAGCACATGGACTCATGCTCTCTCTCACGTATCCCCTCTCCATTAATTCCTCAATTTGCCTTTGTATCTCCTTTGTCTCCTCTGGATTACATCTATATGCAGGCTTGTTAGGAATTTGAGACCCAGGAATAAGATCAATTTGATGTTCAATCCCTCTTATTGGTGGTAATCCTGGTGGCAACTCATTAGGAAACACATCTGAAAACTCATTCAACATAGGTTGCAAAACCCTAGGAATTTCTGGGGCTTCGTCTTGTACCTCTTTGGCTAACAACATGTAAGACATAGAACTTGTTTTCAACTCCCTTTCTAACTCCTTTCCACCCACCAACAAAACACCTTTAGAATTACCCATGCTTGTTTTAGGTTTAGAAATCATCAAGGGTTTTAATGCATATGATTTTTCATTAGGGTTCTTACGCACAATATAAACATTTGTCCTCCCATTAAACTTCACAAAACGATCATACTGCCAAGGTCTACCCAATAATATGTGACAGGCATCCATGGGGCAAACATCACAAAGTACTTGATCCTCAAATTTACCAATTTTAAACGCAATCAAGGCTTGTTTGTTTACCTTAACATCGCTTGTGTTGCTTAAGCCAATGTAGCTTGTATGGTTGAGGATGTGTCTTGTAGGAATTGCGAGCTTTCCACCAACAACGTAGATACTACATTTGTGCAACTTCCAGTACTATGATTACATCACAAAGCTTGCCTTGAACATTACACCTTGTGAGAAAAATTTTATCTTTTGACTCTCCAAAGGTTGTGCACTTTGAGATTGTAATACCCTACGTAACACCAAGGTTGGCCTTGTGTTTCTGGTTGGACTTCCTCCGTGTCTTCCTCCATATTTTCATCATTGCCATACTTTCCTCTCCCTCATCCCATACATCTCCTCCTCTTCTTAAGGCTTTCCCCATCTACCCAATTTCGAGTTGTTGTAACCCTAGCATGAGGACAATCTCTTTGAATGTGACCTTGCCCTTTACACTTGAAACACACAATGCGTGAATCACTACTATGGGGTTTTGAAGATGAACTCTTATCCTTGATGAGGGGTGGTTTAGTAACCTTATCAAAGTTTGGTTTTTGAGGAATAGTATCACGCTTTTCTTTAGAATCATAGGTTTTGAAGTATGTCTTTGTTTTGCGTGCAACTTGTTTCTCAACCCTTGCTGCCACTCTACAAACTTCATCAAAGGTCCAATAAGGTTGTAATTCGACCTTCTCCCTTATATTTTCATCTAGACCAGCCACAAAACGAGCCACTTTGTGGTCCTCCTTCTCTTCCAAATCACAAATCATGATCAATTTTTCAAACTCCACAATGTATTCATCAACCGTTTTTCTATCTTGTTTTAATGTATGCATCTTGATGAAATTGTTTTGTTCGAAATCTTGAGGAACAAAACGTTTCCTCATCTCCCTTTTCAATTTAGACCATGAAGATATTTTTGATCTACCTTCTTTCCTTCTCTTTCTTTGTAAACCCTCAAGCCATAAACTTGCATAGGAAGTGAGTTTTAATTCCGCCAATTTATAAGACTTATGATCATCATATTCTTTGTAACGAAAAATCCTTTCAACCCTACGAATCCAATCTAGAAATTTTTCAGGATCCATACCTCCATTATACTCAGGAATTTCGAGCTTAAGATTTCGATCATCATCCCTCATCTTTCCCTTATGTTTGTGCCTTGATCTTGGTTCCTCATCGTCACTAGAACTTGATGAGTATCCCTTTTTTGGTTTACGTACACTCCTCACACTTTCTTGCTCACTTTCACTTGATGATGAGCCCTCCTCTTGTTTAGATTTGGTAGGAGTTTTCTTGGTAGAAGCCATAATGGTTAGGACTTCATCTAAACGAGCCTTTAACTCGTCAATCTCTCCTTGCATACGTAGCTCTTTTGCTTGAGCCAAGCTCAAACCCTTCGTGAATCCTTGTGGATTTTCGTCTCCACCTTCTTGAGCCATGATAATTGATATTGAACACTTGAGATTGAATGAATCTCTCAACGAAAGCACCAAAAGTTGATGTGAATTTTGTTATAGACAAACGCCACTCACACAAAGAAACTTAGACTTCAAATTTGATAAAGCTACGCACCACAAATCTGAACTTCTAAGGCGAATAATTAGTAGAATTTGATTAAAGCAAAGCACCCTCAAATCCTAAGAACTATCCTCACGTGAGATAAAGCAAAAGCACCACTCACTCAATCGAATTTCTCACAAGAAACTCTCAAAATTTTGTTTTCTTCGTGAAACAATGAAAACCGGAAACACTTTGTGTTTAATCTCTCAAATCTGAATTTTATTGATGTATTTTACATCCTATTTATAGGCTAAACATATCACACAATATTTCAGAAATCTAAACATATCCTAACTACCTTAGATATATGATATAACAAACTAAGATTAGGATAACAAGAAAATCCTAACAAAACCGGATACATATTTTTGCACCATATATTTTGTAATCTGATTTCTAGTCTAAATCTTAGATATTTTGCAAATCAAATCTAGTGACCATATTTCCGAATAACAACCCAAGGTTGACCAAGTCAAACAACTTGAAAAACCGTGTTGACAACGTTGCCCAATCTTCCAAAAATCTGTCCAAAATCCCGCCATATAACTTGCTTTGATTCTCGTTGATTTTTGTTGGACTTGCGATTTCAAGAACTTCAAGAAACTCTTCAAGATTCAATCTTTATTTCAAGAAACCTCCATTTTTGTGTTTCTCATGCTTGATTCCATCAACCTTGACTCATAAACTAATCAAGAAAATAACAAAACACCATATGGTAAAACCCTATCAAATGACGTGGGAAGAAAACCCATATAGCTCAACACTTCTAAACTACTAACTATACTTGCTTTACATTTACGTGAATAAGCTTGTGCATGTCACCATGCACACGTAGAAATCCACCCTAGCCAACCCAAGAAGCCTTGTGTCTCCATAAGCCACTAACTCCCCCAAGGTTGCTTCTTGTTTTCCACCTTCAATCAAACCCAAACCCTCGAAGTTTTGCTCATTGATATGCGTATCAAGCACTTTAGAGGAAAGTTTGAGGTAATGGCATATGCAAACAGTGATCAATAAAGAAAAAAGTAGTAACTAGTAAGTATTCTTTAACTGGCGATTTTTTGAGCTTAGTGTGTGAGCTGAAGAACAGTGTGAGTGACTGTGTCAGTGTCACTAAGTGTTAGTAAGTACGAGTGAGTGAGTGTGTGAGTCAGTTTGAGTGTGTACGAGTGATTAACGTAGTTACCTTGTTAAGATCATCCGATTCCATACAGCTTGAGATGATATCATACATGTAGCGCATGACATAGTACCCACAATCGGTACCATTTTGTTGTTTCGCACACTTTGAAGTTGTACGTGACACATTCAAAATAAAACCGAGTCAAAACAAATTTGAATGTGAAATGAGAAACTACTTTACATATATGTACATGATTTTCATGTCCTTACCTTACCTGATGTCAACTTCGAAATCATTGTACTTTTGCGTATCTTCTTCATGACACTGTACAGAAACAAAGGGGATAAGGGGAAGTTAAGGACTCGTTGAACTGTTCAATGTGGGATACATTTATTTGAATTACGTCTCTAATTTACCTATTCACCCATATCATAATCATCAAACTGTGTGGCGTCTGAGGACGGCATGAATCAAGTTGATACACCTTAAATGTCATTGGTGATATCAGCAAAAGCACCCAATGTGAACTGCGGCCGATGAAAAGGTGGGTTACGCATGTTATATGTATTGAAATAAGTAAAAGGGAAAAGGAAAATGACTTACTCCTCTAGGTATGGAGCGAGAATGAATATCCTTTTTTCACGAATTGCTTCTTTGATCGCTGTTTCGAGGTATGCTTTCACATCGCTTTTGTTCTTAAGACACCGATGCTCATATATCTCTTTTGGACAAATCCAACCCACCTTAAGAATAGTGTCGCAGCTAGCCAAATCTAACTACAAACAACTAACGTGGGAAAAAACAGTGCACATATTACCAATAAATTCTATGGAATTGCCAAGTCATTAAACATACCGGAAAATATAAGTTTTAAATTAATTTAGATGGTGTAAATTGAATTAAGAAGGTATAAATTGAGTTAGTAACCTCATAAACGCTTGCAACGCAGAAACGGACAACATATCCCCAACGAGGAAGTCGTACACATCCCCCTTGGTGACACATGTCTCGCCATCCTCAAAGTAGTGGAATTGTGTCTTGCTCAACACCACCTTCAAAGGGTTGTCCTTTGGTTCAGCTTCTGTGATAGTGTACCTAACATGCTTAGGTACAATTCCACGGATTGCAATTGGTAAAAATACTTGCATCATCACGTGATAGTCATGGGACTTCATACTAGATAACATCAACTCACCATCTAAGGTCACAAATCTTCTCATGTTAGAAGAATACCCTGACGGCACCTTTAAGTTATATAAAGATGCACAAAAGTGTTTCTTCTCCTGTTTGGACATTGTGTAGCATGCAGGAGGAAGGTAGTAGGTTTTTCTCTCTTCATTTTCGGCTTGTTTTAACTTTTCCTTCCCCTTGCCCTTGTGTCCCTTACCATCTTCCTCGGAGACCTTCCTTTTCTTACTCTCTTTCAGCTGAGGCCACAACTCGGGTCGAACTCCAATCTGTTTTAAGAACTCTCGATTGACTTTACTGTCTTTAGTCTTGTTTGGAATGTTGAAAAGGGTGCCAAGTATGGCACCACAAACATTTTTCTCAATGTGCATAACATCGAGACAATCTCTGACTTGCAAAACTCTCCAATATGAAAGTTGCCAAAATATAGACTCTTTCTTTCATAACCCCGAATAGTCCACATTTGGTTTTCCAAAAATGGTCTTAACACCCTTAACTTGTGTATACACCTCATAACCGGTTAACGGACGACGAGCAACACGATCTTCTACCATCCTATTGAATGCCTTCTTCTTCTTTCTGAAAGGGTGATTAGGTGGAAGAAACCTTCGATGACACCAATCCACATACTTACCCACCCATGTAGAATCCTGATCATCCATGCAACTAGGGCATGCCTTCATTCCTTTATTCTTATACCCTGATAAGTTACCATAAGCAGGAAAGTCGTTGAGAGTGCATAAAAGCATTGCACGCAAGTCGAATGTTTCCTTTGCATGTGCGTCATAGACCAATACCCCTTCATCCCACAATTTTCTCAAGTCATCAAATAGTGGGGCCAAATACACGTCAATTGTTGTTACCAGGTTGCTTTGGACCAGAAATAAGAAGTGAGAGCATAAGGTACTTCCGTTTCATGCACAACCAAGGGGGAAGGTTGTAGATAGACAAAGTTACCGGCCATGAACTATACTTAGAACTGAGAGTACCAAAAGGATTCATTCCATCGGTGCACAACCCCAGCCTCAAATTACGGCTGTCATCACCAAAGGTCTTATATTTATTGTTGATAGTCTTCTATTCAGGACCATCAGCCGGATGTTGTAACAAACCCTTAACCCTCCGACCCTCCGCATGCCAACGTAGATTCTTAGCGTCGTTACTGATTGAAAACAACCGCTTAAATCTTGGTATTATCGGCAAATACCACAAGACCATGGATGGCGGCCCGGCATTACCCCGTGCTCCTTGTCGATCATAACGCGACAAATTGTACTTTGGACACTTATCCAACGCCTCATAATCTTTTCGATATAATATGCAATCATTCGGACAAGCATGTATTCTTTCATACTCTAATCCATATGGACACATGAGCTTCTTAGCGTAGTAAGTCGACTTAGGAAGCTCATTACCATCAGGAAACAAGCCACTTAACTTTTCTAGTAACATTGTGAAACTTTTGTCAGTCCAATTGCATTGTGACTTGACACTAAACAATTCCATCACAGCTGATAGGATGGTCAATTTAGTGCAACCGGGGTATAAAGGCTTAGAAGAGGCCTCGGAAATGGCTTCAAACCCTCGTTCATTCTCAAGACCATGTACCATCTCTTCAACTCACTGCACATCATCGTTGTGTTCGTATTGATCGCAACTGAAAACACCATCATTGGTCACATGTGTGAAGGCATCTTGATGAAGATGAGTAAGACCGTCATCTTCATAATTACCATGGGAAGTTTTACCGTCATGGAGTCCTGTCTCACCTTGATAACTCCACAAGTAGTAGTCAGGTCAAAAACCATGCTTAAGTAAGTGCACCCTAACATCATTAATACTTTTGAACTTACGATCATTCAGACACTTGAAACAAGGACAGTAATACACCCCAATATTGACGGTTTTCTCATATGCCACTGCACAATCACAAAACTCAAACACTCCATCTACAAACTTTGATTTATCATTGCAATTGTACATCCACGAACGATCCTTTGACATTTTGTTTCACTAACTACACACGATAAAGAGTTTTTAGTAAAATAACGGACTAAATTGAATGCATGAAGTCCAACGGTTCTCATCAAACTGACATGGTGAGTACACGTTTACACTTCAAACGACACCTTAAACCGCCAACATCTCCTTAGTCAATAATGTACGCAAACAACATGTTATGGCAATACATCCTAGTGGATTACTATGAATGAAAACAAAACGAAGTATTCTTCATATAAGTCGGAACGGAACACTCACATCCACTAAGTCAAACAGTCACTAAACGCGACTAAGTCAAACACTCACAACCACTCATAGTCACCATCAATCAGTCATACACTCTACTGTAATCTAGAAACCAAACCACAACAACAAACAGCTAAACACAAAACCAACACCTTAAACTATATTACATCACATAAATCTTTTCAAAACCTTAGCATGAGATATTGAATAGAAACTAAATATAGTATAATAGTACCCAATCCCTTTCACAGTTCATAGCTCTGTATATGGTAGGGTTGCAACATAAATTAAGTAAAAAACTGAAAAGATCCTATCTCAAATGGCAGTAGTAGATATTATTTTCTTTTCTCAAAGGTAACCCTCAATTCAGGATACCATTGAAACATAATCACCAGGCATACTTGTAAAGCATTGACTTCCACTACAAACAAATAATTTGTGCAGATCAACAACAATATACCAAAGAAATTCTCAAAGATAACCCTCACTTCAGGATACCATTGAAAATGTTACAGATGATAGTCAATGACTCCAACTGTTAAGAACCAATACATGACAAGGATTTTTATTTATCATACACAAGGGGAACAAGGTGAATGTGAGAAACTTAGCAATGCAAAGCAATATGCAAAAATATGGAAAAAAACAATGCATTAAATTTAAAGAGAAAACAAAGACATTATGAAGAATAAAATGGTAACATATAAAATATACACATAACTACTATAAGTAAATAAAAAAAGAATCAAGAATCAAACATTAGACAATTACACAGAGGTAGCTGCCATTAGTAACCATATAATTGAAACGAACTAAATTAGTCAGATATAATTGAAACCCTAAACACCATGAATTATAGAAAAAAAAATGACTGAAGAACGACTTACCTTAAAAGTAATCTCACCTTAAAAGTATTTTGCTAAAAACCTGCCATTCACCACCATTTGCTCACATTTAACCCAATAAAAAATGACACCAAAACACACATTATCAAACCGTTAACACCACCACTAGCCTTAAACTATCATAACATTAACACTTCCCATCACCAATCACAAACACCATTAACGTTTCCATCACCCTCTCTTGTCTTGGTTGCCGCTCGGCCCTCTCCCATGTACAATATCGTCATTGCCTCTTCCCATTCCCTTGTGTTGTCGCAGCCACGCCTACCTTTCCTTTGCATTGATGTACCCCCCACTCACTCTCACACACTCTGTTACACGCACACAATCAATCACTCACTTTCAGTCACACTGACACACTTATTCACTGTCAAACACTCAGTCACACCCACACACTCACACTCATTGACTGAGACAGTGACTGACACTCACATACTCACACTCAGACACACTCACTTACACTCACACACTGACACACTCAGTCACACTCACTGACTGAGACAGTGAGCTGAGACAGCCACTGATACACTCTAGCACAACCACTCGCTGAGACAGTCACTTACACAATCATCCCTCACTCACATAATCACTATCACAAACCCAAAAACCCCATACAATCACGCAGTCCTAAGCATAGATTCACTCGCTTAGTCCGTCCAACAACCAAGAACAACTAAACATCCAATTAAAAATTCGATTAAACACGCACTCACACTTACATAATCACACACTCACATACTCACACCCAGTTACAGTCACTGTCTGAGACAGTGACCTAAGACAGCTACTCACACACTCAGCCCTTACTCACATAATCACTCAGTGAGACATTTACTCACACAATCAGCCCTTACTCATAGAGTCACTATCACAAACCCAAAAACCCCACACAATCATAGTCACTATCAGCCCTCACTCCCAAGAACAGATTCACTCACTGAAAAAAATGTAAAGCAAACTCATACATTCACATACAATTGAAACAATTAAACATTTACATAAACATCCAATTAAACATTGAATTAAACTTGTGCCAATAACCAACAATATAAATCAAACAATTAAGTGAAAAAAATTGAAGGCAAACTCATATATTCACATACAATGGAAGCACTTAACTCCACAGCTGCAAACTGAAACTGAAACCGAAACCCTAAACACCATATAATTGAAAACGAACTCAATTAGTCACATATAATTGAAACCCTAAACACCATATAATTGAAAACGAACTCAATTAGTCACATATAATTGAAACCCTAAACACCATGAATTATAAAAACAAAAAAAAACAGCTGAAGAACGACTTACCTTTTGAACAAAGATAGATCAAGGACAAGAAGAAGATGCAGCAGAAGAATTACCAAAACAAAAATAAATTAAAGGGTGAAGAGGAGGAGCAAAACGGTGAAGAGGAAGAAGAGGGTGAAGAGTGCGACTGAAATGTGTGACGAAAGAGGAAAGAGAAAAGAGGAAAGTGGAAATATCTCCTCAACCCGCAAACTAAACCAAAAAAATATGTTCATTATTTGCAGCGGTTATAACCGCGGTAAATAACATAAAAACCGCAACAATGTCATTATTTGCTGCGGTTATTTCTAACCGTAGCAAATTTTGAAGGCATCCATCAAACTCACACACATTTGCTGCAAAGGATATTGAATTCCCAAATAAACACAGCAAATAAGGAGCAACAATTGTTAATTTTTGTACTAGTGGAGACAGGAAAAACAGCCTTATATGCAATCGTCTAAGGCCTACCTATCATCCCTCACATGACCTTTTCACCCTAAATCCTTTGGTCTGGGTTCCTATTTTTACCTTAAGGGCACCCCGATCAATTTTTAGGATTTTTTTCCGGGACCCCTAAACCCCAAAAAACAGTGAATAATAGCCTTTGTTTCAGGCTGCCTCGTCACTTTTTCGCCCCATTTTTGTACCACGTCCTATGGACATCCATAGCACCCCTGACGATCGTTTTCGGATGCTAAACACCTCTTAGGATCCCTCTAATGGCCTCTACCAGAGAGTGGAAAAACAACCTTATATGCAATCGTTTAAGGACTTCTTATCATCCCTCATATGACCTTTTCACCCCGAATCCTTTGCTCTAGGTTCCTATTTTTACCTTACGGGAACCGCGGTAAATTTTCGGGATTTTTTTGTCCTGGGACCTCTGAGCCCCAAAAAACAGTGAATAATCATAGCTATTGTTTCAGGTCCCCGGAGGGGCCGTCTAGGGCCCTGTCATTTTCTTGCGCCGTTTTTTTTACATCGTGCTATGCACCTCCACAGCACCACCCATGATCGTTTTCTGGCCCTGAACACCTCTCAGGAGTCCTCTTATGGCCTCTAATAGAGACGGAAAAAACAGCCTTATATGCAATCGTTTAAGGCCTTCTTATCATCCATCATCTGACCTTTTCACCCCAAATCTTTTGGTCTTGGATCCCATTTTTACCTTACGAGTACCCGAGTCGATGTCCGGGATTTTTTTTTCCTGGACCCTTGAACCCCAAAAACAGTGAATAAATAACCTTTGTTTCAGGCCCCTAGTGGGGCTTTCTCGGGCCCCATTTTCGCCTCGTTTTTTTACTGCATGCTATGGACCTCCACAGCAACCCCCACGATCGTTTTCGTCCGCTAAAACCTCTCAGGATCCCTCTTATGGCCTTTTCCAGAGAGGGGAAAAACAGCCTTAAAAGCAATCGTCTAAGGCCTTCTTATCATCTCTCATATGACCTTTTAGCCCCAAATACTTTGGTCTGGGTTCCTAATTTTTCCCTATTTGCACCCTAGTTGATTTTTGAGATTTTTTTTTTCGGGACCACTGAACCCCATAAAACAGTGAATAAATAGCCTTTATTTTAGGCACCTAGAGGGTCTGTCCCAGGCCCCGTCACTCTTTTGCCTTGTTTTTTATCGCGTGCTATGGACCTCCACAGCACCCACCACGTTCGTTTTCGGCTGCTAAGCACCTCTTAGGATCCCTCTTAAGGCATCTTCCGGAGAGGGGAAAAACAGCCATATATGCAATCGACTAAGGACTTCTTATCATCCCTCATATGACTTTTTCACCCTGAATCCTTTGGTCTGGTTTCTATTTTTACCTTACGGGCACCCCGGTCAATTTTCTGGATTCTTTTTCTTGTTTCCTCTGAGCCCCAAAACANAAAACAAAAAAAAACAGCTGAAGAACGACTTACCTTTTGAACAAAGATAGATCAAGGACAAGAAGAAGATGCAGCAGAAGAATTACCAAAACAAAAATAAATTAAAGGGTGAAGAGGAGGAGCAAAACGGTGAAGAGGAAGAAGAGGGTGAAGAGTGCGACTGAAATGTGTGACGAAAGAGGAAAGAGAAAAGAGGAAAGTGGAAATATCTCCTCAACCCGCAAACTAAACCAAAAAAATATGTTCATTATTTGCAGCGGTTATAACCGCGGTAAATAACATAAAAACCGCAACAATGTCATTATTTGCTGCGGTTATTTCTAACCGTAGCAAATTTTGAAGGCATCCATCAAACTCACACACATTTGCTGCAAAGGATATTGAATTCCCAAATAAACACAGCAAATAAGGAGCAACAATTGTTAATTTTTGTACTAGTGGAGACAGGAAAAACAGCCTTATATGCAATCGTCTAAGGCCTACCTATCATCCCTCACATGACCTTTTCACCCTAAATCCTTTGGTCTGGGTTCCTATTTTTACCTTAAGGGCACCCCGATCAATTTTTAGGATTTTTTTCCGGGACCCCTAAACCCCAAAAAACAGTGAATAATAGCCTTTGTTTCAGGCTGCCTCGTCACTTTTTCGCCCCATTTTTGTACCACGTCCTATGGACATCCATAGCACCCCTGACGATCGTTTTCGGATGCTAAACACCTCTTAGGATCCCTCTAATGGCCTCTACCAGAGAGTGGAAAAACAACCTTATATGCAATCGTTTAAGGACTTCTTATCATCCCTCATATGACCTTTTCACCCCGAATCCTTTGCTCTAGGTTCCTATTTTTACCTTACGGGAACCGCGGTAAATTTTCGGGATTTTTTTGTCCTGGGACCTCTGAGCCCCAAAAAACAGTGAATAATCATAGCTATTGTTTCAGGTCCCCGGAGGGGCCGTCTAGGGCCCTGTCATTTTCTTGCGCCGTTTTTTTTACATCGTGCTATGCACCTCCACAGCACCACCCATGATCGTTTTCTGGCCCTGAACACCTCTCAGGAGTCCTCTTATGGCCTCTAATAGAGACGGAAAAAACAGCCTTATATGCAATCGTTTAAGGCCTTCTTATCATCCATCATCTGACCTTTTCACCCCAAATCTTTTGGTCTTGGATCCCATTTTTACCTTACGAGTACCCGAGTCGATGTCCGGGATTTTTTTTTCCTGGACCCTTGAACCCCAAAAACAGTGAATAAATAACCTTTGTTTCAGGCCCCTAGTGGGGCTTTCTCGGGCCCCATTTTCGCCTCGTTTTTTTACTGCATGCTATGGACCTCCACAGCAACCCCCACGATCGTTTTCGTCCGCTAAAACCTCTCAGGATCCCTCTTATGGCCTTTTCCAGAGAGGGGAAAAACAGCCTTAAAAGCAATCGTCTAAGGCCTTCTTATCATCTCTCATATGACCTTTTAGCCCCAAATACTTTGGTCTGGGTTCCTAATTTTTCCCTATTTGCACCCTAGTTGATTTTTGAGATTTTTTTTTTCGGGACCACTGAACCCCATAAAACAGTGAATAAATAGCCTTTATTTTAGGCACCTAGAGGGTCTGTCCCAGGCCCCGTCACTCTTTTGCCTTGTTTTTTATCGCGTGCTATGGACCTCCACAGCACCCACCACGTTCGTTTTCGGCTGCTAAGCACCTCTTAGGATCCCTCTTAAGGCATCTTCCGGAGAGGGGAAAAACAGCCATATATGCAATCGACTAAGGACTTCTTATCATCCCTCATATGACTTTTTCACCCTGAATCCTTTGGTCTGGTTTCTATTTTTACCTTACGGGCACCCCGGTCAATTTTCTGGATTCTTTTTCTTGTTTCCTCTGAGCCCCAAAACACATTCAATAATAATAGCCTTCGTTTCAGGTCCCTAGAGGGGCCATCTCGGGGCCCGTCAATTTTTCGCCCCGTTTCTGTACCACTTACTATGGACCTCCACAGCAGCCCCCACGATCGTTTTCGACCGCTAAACACCTCTTAGAATCCCTCTTATGGTCTGTTCAAGAGAGAGGAAAAAACTAACTTATATTCAAACCCCTAAGGCCTTCTTATCATCTCTCATATGACCTTTTCAACCCGAATCCTTTGATCTGGGTTCCTATTTTTACCTTGCAGGCACGCCGGTCGATTTCCGAGATTTTTTTTTTCTGGAACCTTGAACCCCACAAAATAGTGTATAAATAGCCCTTGTTTCAGGCCACCGGGAGCCCCGTCACTTTATCGTCCCATTTTTGTACCACATGCTATAGACCTCCACAGGACCCCCACAATCGTTTTAGGCCGCTAAACACCCCGTAGGATTCCTCTTATTGCCTCTTCCAGAGAGGGGAAAAACAACCTTATATGCAATCGTTTGAGGACTTCTTATCATCTCTCATATGACCTTTTCACCCTTAATCCTTTAGTTTAGGTTTGTATTTTTACCTTACGGGCACCCCGGTCAATTTTTGGGATTCTTTTGTTTTCAGGACCCCTGAGCCCTAAAAAACAGTTAATAATAATAGCCTTTGTTTTTCAGGTTCCCTTGAGGGGCCGTCCATGCCCCGTCAATTTTTTGCCCCGTTTTTGTACCACATGCTATGGACCCCGTAGGATTCCTCTTATGGCCTCTTCCGAAGAGGGAAAAATAACCTTATATGCAATCGTCTCAGGACTTCTTATCATCCCTCATATAACTTTTTCACCCTGAATCCTTTGGTCTTGGTTCCTATTTTTACCATACTGGCACCAGGGTCGATTTCTGGTTTTTTTTTTTTCGGGACCTCTAAACCCTTAAAAAATAAATAATAGCCTTTGTTTCAGGCCCTTGGAGCGGCCGTCCCGGGCCCCGTCACTTTTTCGCCTCTTTTTTGTGCCATATGCTATGGACCTCCACAGCACCCCCACGATCGTTTTCGGCCGCTAAACACCTCTTAGGGTCCCTCTTATGTCCACTTCATGAGAGGAGAAAAAAAAGCTTATATGCAATCGTTTAAGGACTTCTTATCATCCCTCATATGACCTTTTCACCACGAAATCCTTTGGTCTGGGTTTCTATTTTTACCTTACGGCCAGCCCGATCAATATTTAAGATGCCTTGGTCGCTTTTTCGCCCTGGTTTTTTACATCATGCTCTGCACCTCCACAGCACCCCCCATGATCATTTTCGGGCACTAAACACCTATTAGGATTCCTCTTATTGCCTCTTGAAGAGACGGGAAAAACAGTCTTATATGCAATCGTCTAAGGCCTTCTTATCATCCATCATTTGACCTTTTCACCCTGAATCTTTTGGTCTGGGTTCCTATTTTTACCTTACGGTTACCTGAGTCGATGTCTGGGATTTTTTTTTTTGCTTGACCCTTGAACCTCAAAAAACATTGAATAAATAACCTTTGTTTCGGGCCCTTAGAGGGGCTGTCCCGGGCCCCGTTTTCGCCCCGTTTTTTACTGCGTGCTATGGACCTCCACAGCACCCCCAATAATCATTTTCGTCCGCTAACACCACTTAGGATCCCTCTTATGGCTTGTTCCAAAGATTAGAAAAACAGCCTTTTATGCAATCGTCTAAGGCCTTTTTATCATCTCTCATATGACCTTTTCACGCCGGATCCTTTGGTCTTGGTTCCTAATTTTACCTTACGGGCACCCAGGTTGATTTCTGAGATTTTTTTTCCGGGACCGCTAAACCCCATAAAACAGTGAATAAATAGCATTTGTTTTAGGTCTCTAGAGGGTCTGTCCCGGGCCCCGTCACTTTTTCGCCTCTTTTTTTTATCGCGTGCTATGGACCTCCACAGCACCCCCTACGATCGTTTTCGGCCGTTAAACACTTCTTAGGATCCCTCTTATGGCCTCTTCGGGAGAGGGGAAAAACAACCTTATATGCAATCGTCTATGGACTTCATATCATCCCTCATATGACCTTTTCACCCCAAATCCTTTGGTCTCGGTTCCTATTTTTACCTTACGGGCACCTTGGTCGATTTCCGGGATTTTTATTTTTCGGGACCCTTGAACCCCCCAAAAAAATGAATAATAGCCTTTGTTTCAGGCCCCGTCACCTTTTCATCCCATTTTTGTACCACATGCTATGGACCTCTACAGCACCCCCACGATCGTTTTCGGCTGCTAAACACCTCTTAGGATCCCTCTTATGGCCTCTTCCATAGAGGGGAGAAACAACCTTATATGCAATTGTTTAACGACTTCTTATCATCGCTGATATGTCCTTTTCACCCCGAATCCTTTGGTCTGGGGTTCTATTTTTGTCTTACGGGCACCCTAGTCTCAACATTAGGTTGTAAATTAATTAAGTTGGAGTTGAATAAAAAGTTTGTTTGTTTATTTGAAAACAAAAAATCCAAAAATTTAAAGAGTTGGTGATTAATTTCTGTATACTCTTCTACAGATTATTTAGTAGCTTTGAGGGTGCTTAGGCTTTAGTCAAAGGACTAATTAATCAACCTAAATTTGAGAGTCTTGGTGACTTGGTATTTATAGGTTCGAAAAATTTAGTCTATTCCCTTGTGAGTTTTTGTTTACACAAACATTCACATCAAAGAGGTACAATGGTCGTGGAGTGACAAGTGCCAAGAATATGATGACTTGAAACAAGCTTTCACCGAGGAGCCTGTTCTATTAAACTTTGCCATAGGAGGGGTGCTTATGCAAGAAGGGCATCCGGTTGTATATGAGTCGCGAAAGCTGAATAACATAGAGAGGCGCTATCTAGTTCATGACAAGGAAATGACCGTGATCATTCATTGCTTACGCATTTGGAGGCACTACTTGCTTGGGGGTCGGTTCACCATCATGACCGACAATGTGGCAACGAGTTATTTTCAAAACCAGAAGAAACTTAGTCCCAAGCAAGCAAGGTGTCAAGACTTCTTGGCAGAGTTTGACTACAGTATGGAGTACAAGCCAGGCAAGGTAAATGTTATCGCTGATGCCTAAAGCCGCAAGGCTATACTTTCTAGCACGAGTTGCATTACTAGCAACCTCCTTGAGCGGATCAAGGAGGGGATGAAACAAGATCCATTGTCCAAGTCACTGATGGAGATGGCCATGGAAGGGAAGACGCGATGGTTTTGGGTTGAAGATGGGGTTCTCTACACCACTGGTCGTCGCATTTATGTACCTAAGTGGGATAATCTTAGGCGTGACATCATGAAGGAGTCTCATAAATCAATGTGGGCTGGACATCCAGGTATGCAACGAACTCTAGCTCTATTAGAGGAGTCATATTACTGGCCACATATGAGGGATGACATAGAGGCCAATCTCAAGATACACCAGGTGTTCCATGTGAGTATGTTTAAACCTTATCACGAAGATGTAGAGGATCCTACGAGGGACAAGTCACAACGGGCTCTCACAGCCGTTGTGACATCGTTTGAACGGGACATCGAATCAATTGAAGCAACAAGAGTGGTCCGTCGCAAGGGCGTTCCAAGCTACAAAGAGTACTATATATATTGGAAGGAACTCTCGGAAAGCGAGGCAACATGGGAGAAAGAAGATGACTTGTGGCAATTTCGGGATAAGATCGAGGCATTTGTGTCACGGCCTTGACGGGGTCGTCAAGGGCTTTGGTGGAGGAGCATGTCACGAGTGACCCAATGACCCGCCCATTGCATTGGAACGAGGGCACAGGGATCCCTAAGGGAAGCCACCCATGTGTTGTGCCAGCAAAACTTATCTCCCTATAGTAGGCAGTTTAAAGGAAAAGATAGTGCTGCAGGGTAATACTAGATGTGTAGATAAGCAGTACTTTTGGGACGGCAGTGCTATATTTCTCCAAAGAGGTTCAAACTTGGCATAGAGGCTGTCTACTGCATTGGAAGAGTATGGAATGCTCTAGAACCTCATTGAAAGGTCTAGAGTAGTACGGCACATTCCAGAAGGTTCAGGAACATTGTAGCATATTTTAGTGTAGGTGACTCTAGAGTGTTCTAGTATGCTCTAGTGGATGCATAGATATTTCTAGGTTATTCTAACTAGAGTATTGTGTAGAACCCTCCATTTGAGGAGGTTAGAATGTTCTAGATTAGATATAGTAGGAAGGGTTGTTGCCTATAAATACCCAAGGCATTCATTTGTACAGTCATTCAGAAAAACACACAAGCCTTGTACTCACTTTCTCTCAAGCAATACAACGCATACTTTACTCAAACACTTGTGCTTTCTTACTTACTCTCTTATTCATGCTTTCGTTGCATTACTTAGCTACATACTAGGAAAAGGGTTTAGCCTTGACTAGCATCCAAGGGGTGGAAGTTAGTGGGCTGCGTGTCTAGGACTAAGGAGAATTAGTCAACACATGACAACATGCTATGGACCTCTGCAGAAACCCCCACGATCGTTTTCGGCCCCTAAACAACGCTTAGGATCCCTCTTATGGACTCTTCCAGACACGGGAAAACAAGCGTTATATGCAATCGTCTAAGGCCTTCTTATCATCCCTCATATAACCTTTATACCCCGAATGCTTTGGTCTGGGTTCCTATTTTTACTTTACGGGAGCACCGGTCGATTTCCGGGATTTTGTTTTCCGGGACCCCTGAACCCCAAAAAACCGTGAATAATAGCCTTTGTTTCTGGCCCCCGGAGGGGCCTTCCTAGGCCAGTTACTTTTTCGCCGCGTTTTTTTACCACGTGCTATGGACCTCCACATCAGCTCTCCACGATCGTTTTCGGCCCCGAAACACCTTTTAGGATACTTATTATGCCCTCTTCTAGTGAGGGGAAAAACAGCCTTATATGCAATCGTCTAAGGCCTTCTTTGGGAAAGATAAGATCAAAGTGCAAGTTGCATGATGATGTGGGAATCTTATGTTTAGTTTGTTGAGAAACTTGTGCAAGTTGCATAAGTGGGGAATATTTTCCTTGGGTTTTTCGTGTTTTATTAGCTGTTTTTAGGTAGGATTTTGTTGATGATTATACCTATAAATAATCTCAACATTAGTTTGTAATTTATTTGAGTTTTATGAATTAAATTTTTCAATACAAATTTTCGAAAATTTGCACAAATTGTGGATATCAATTTGTTCGAAATTTCCATCATAAATTTGTGAGTCACGAGTGATGAACAAATGTAGAACCTAGTTAATTATTTACAGGAGTGTGTTAATTAATTAGTCTTCAATTAAAACAATCCAGGAGTGGAGAGTTTAATTGACAAAAAAACACGTGAATTTGAGGTTGTATTTGCGAGTACCACTTAAAATCCACAACATTTCAGGCCCCCGGATGGGACGTCCCGGGCCCCGTCATTATTTCGCCCCAATTTTGTTTACCACGTGCTATGGACCACCACAACACCCCCTTATGTGAATTTGAGTACAAGTAATATATCCTATAATGCACCAATAGTGGATGAGCCAATTAACCCTATAATAAATCCGATTGGGTTTGATAGAGATAAATCACAGGTTTGAGTGACCATGGTTAAGGAATTTGACTATGTTGATGATAGTGGTTGTTTCCTAGTAAACACCATTGATTGTTGATACATTACACTGGTGGAGTAGGTACCATTAAATAAGTTATGTATTATTATATAATTTATGCACTTACAGGATGGATACAAATGGTAGTTATAGTGAACAAGTTGGTTTGGTCCATGAGTTTTTTCCCATTTCACTTGATAGGGTTTTCTCATTTTGGACATCATTGCTTTCATTTCTTGTAGAGTCTTGATCATCATAATTGTGCCAATATGCATGGAGAATGGTTTCTTGAAGGTTTCTAGATTAAAAGATTGAATCTTGAAGAATTTCTTGAAGTTTGTTGAAATTCTTGAAAAGTTACGCAAAATTGACGAGGCATTCTTGGGCGGAAATTTTGACGATTTTCAAGGATCTTCGGCACCAAGTTATTTTCGTGATTTTTAGCTTTAATTCTGATGATTATCTTGTTAATTAATTATTTAGTTAGGTTTTTAGGATATTTTCTTGATTAGATAAGTTTGTAAGAGATTGTTAGCAAGATTAGGCCAAGTTCCAGTGATGATGTGGCATTCTTATCTTGTGAGTCATACTTGAGTCATGTAAGTTGAATTTTAGCCTAGTGGTGTGTGTTTTAGGCATTTTTGAGTCTTAGAAAGTTGTTAGAACATAGTCTTAGGTTGTTCTATAAATAGCTTTGAAAATTCCTTGTAAAAAAAAACAATAGTTTAATACATAGAATTTTCGTTCGAATATTCAGGAATTCCTTGCGCAATTTTACATTGAATTTTGGTCAACTTTTTCTTCCTAAATTCGTGAATCAAGAGTGAAGAACGAATTTTGATCCTAATTAATTAATTACAGGAGGGTGTTAATTAGTCAGCTTTCAATTAAATTAATCCATTGGCCTACATGTGTCTTTTGAGTGATATTTGAGAGTACCACTTAAATCCACATCAATTTGGTATCAGAGCTCAGAGTCTTTTCGATCCATCATGGTGGAAGCTAATTTGACACAATTAATCTAAGGTATGATGACAAAACTTGAAGTCATGGACATGACACAAAAGCTGGATACAATTCGCATTGATGTTTTCGCTCGTGAATTGCAGTGAAAGTTTGATCCTCAATCTGTGCATTATTTTCGTGAGGATGATGATGCTGATGAAGGTTCTCACTCGTCTTCTTCTTCTGATTCCCATAAAAAAACGTTCCAAAAGCAGGCCAAAGTTTGATGATCGTGGCATTAAACTTGATGACTTCACTGGCCAAGATTTCCCAGATGACTATCTTGAATGGGAAAGACAAGTGGAGAAGATTGATGAGTATAAAAGTTTTGATGATAAAAGAACCTTTAAAATTTCTTACATCAGACTAACTAAGAATGTAGGATTGTGGTATGAGGGCATTAAGGCCAAGAGAAAACGCCAAAACAAACCAAAAATTGTCACTTGGTCTCACCTTAAGAAGAAATTGCGTGCAGAATATGTCCCTTTTGACTTTGATCAACAAAATTATGTCAAGCTGACTTCTCTACACCTGGGCACTCTGAGTGTGCATTACTATATTTCAAAGACTGAAAGGTTATCTTTGCTTTGTGACTTGGAGGAAAGAGAACATATGAAGATGGCAAGGTTTTTGAAAGGCTTAAACAAGAATATTGATATGGAGCTCGATTTGGCTCAATATCATACTTTTGATGATCTCTGCAAGTTGGAATTGAAAGTGGAAAAATGTGTCAAGGGGGAATCCACACAAAAGTTTGTGCCTTTCACTGGTAAATCGAACTACACTCCTCCAGATAAACATGCAAAAGAAAATCAGACACCACAAACAAACCAAGTTCCTACAACTCCTAACTCTTCAGGGGACAAACCAAAATAAGTGGTTTCTAAAGCAGAATATGAAGAACACACGAGATGTTTTGAATGTCAAGGGTATGGTCACATTGCTTCATCTTATACCTCAAAACGCACATTGGCTATGGAACAAGCTGGATTATGGGCAACTGAGGAAGGCATTTACAAGATTGTGGTTGAAGATGATGAGGACATCGATCATTCAAAACCAAAGAGGGGGGGATTCTGATGAAGACAACCTAGAAACTGTGAATCGGCCTCCATTACTACAAGTTGGCAAAGCTTTTGTGGTTAGAAGAGCATTGCATTCAGCAGTAGAACCACATGCAACGTAGAGAGAAAGCCTATTTCACAGTATTTGTAAGATTGGTCCCTACCTATGCAATTTAATCATTGATAGTGGGTCTTGCACGACTGTAGCATCAAAATATCTGGTAAAAAGATTGAAATTGACGCAAAGAGACCATAATAGTCCTTATAATTGAATTGGCTTGATGATACAAAAGGAATTGAAGTAAAGAAGCAAGCACTGATCAATTTCACAATTGGACTATACCATGACGAGTTGCGGTGTGATGTTGTGCCTATGACTGCGTGCCAATTGCTCCTGGGAAGACCATGGCAATATGATATGAAGGTGCCACACAATGGAGAATCAAATGTGTACTCAGTTTTGAAGGATAAGAAACGGATCAATCTCCTACCATTGACTCCATCTGCAGGGAAGGACCAGAAACAAACTAGTTTATTCCTTTCTGCTAAGGAATTTGAGAAGGAAGTGGAACGAGGAAACCCTGCTTATATTCTCTATGAATAGGAAGCAACATCAAATAAAGTATCTATAGATTTGCGCCTCACTCCTTTGCTTGAAGAGTTTACTGATGTGTTTCTTGATGAATTGCCTGATGAACTGCTCCCAATTATAGGAATTGAACATGCTATTGATTTCATTCATGGAGCACCAATCCCTAATAAACCTGCATATAGATGTGATCTTGAAGCCTTTAAAGAACTCCAACGCCAGATTGATGAACTAATGCAGAAAAGGTTAGTTCGAGAATCAATGAGTCCATGCGCAGTTCCTGCTTTACTGGTGCCTAAAAAAGATGGATCCTGGAGAATGTGCATTGATTCTAGGGTAGTTAATAACATAACCATCTAGTATTGCTTTCCTATGCCTAGACTTGAGGATATGTTGGATGAGCTATATGGCGCAAGCTTATTTTCGAAAATAGATCTGAGAAGTGGTTATTATCAGATAAGAATTCGTGAAGGGGATGAATGGAAGACTGCTTTTAAGACTAAACAGGGTCTATATGAGTGGTTGGTGATGCCTTTTGGTCTATGCAATGCACCTAGTTCGTTCATGAGATTGATGAAGGAGGTGTTGAGGTCGTTTCTAAACAAGTTAATTATATTTGGATGATATTCTTGTTTATAGCAGAGATATTCATGAACACCTAGACCATCTGAGGCAATTGTTTAGTAACTTACGCGAGCAGAAGTTGTATGGGAAGCTGGAAAAATTTGACTTCTTGCAGGAAAAGATTGTTTTCCTAGGGTATATTGTCATTGGCGAAGGTATCATGGTGGACCCCTCCAAAATTGAAGCTGTTAAAACTTGGAAGATACCTACTAATGTGCATAAATTCACGAGTTTTCATGGACTAGCTTCATTCTACAGAAGGTTCATTTGAAATTTCTCTACTATCGTGGTTCCTATTACTGAATTGATGAAGAAAGGTGAGTTCAAATGGAACCAACGAGCACAGGAAGCTTTTGATGAGGTGAAAGAGAGACTTTGCAATGCACTAATCCTAGTGTTGCCTGATTTTGATAAGTTATTTGAGGTTGAATGTGATGCTAGTGGTGTGGGCATTGGAGCAGTACTAATTTAGGAAAAGAAGCCTGTTTCATATTTTAGTGAGAAGCTGAGTGGCGCCAAACTGAATTATTCCAATTATGATCGAGAATTTTATGCCATTGTTCGAGCACTGGATCATTGGTTTCATTATTTACGCCCTAAACCTTTTATTCTGCACTCAGATCATGAAGCCTTGAAATATATTAATGGTCAGCAGAAACACAACCACAGACATGCCAAGTGGGTGGAATTTCTCCAATCTTTCACCTTTTCATCCAGGTACAAAGAAGGTAAGAATAATGTGGTAGCTGATGCTTTATCAAGGAGATCATATCTGCTTGCGATTCTAGAGTCTTAGGATTTGAGCACCTGAAGGAATTATATGTCAGTGATTCGGATTTTGCTGCAGAATATCAACACCCCTCAAGGAATTACACAATTCATGATGGTTTCTTATTCAGGAACAACAAGCCGTGCATTCCTAAGAGTAGAATTCGTGAATTGCTGATTAGGGAGGCTCATAGTGGCGCAATTGCTGGACATTTTGGAGTTCATAATACTTATGATATGGTGAGTGAATATTTCTATTGGCCTAAGATGATAGGTGATATTCAATCAGTCATTTTCCAGGTGTGCTACATGTCAGAGGGCGAAATCAACTTTTGTCAAAGGGTTGTACACTCCGTTACCAGTTCCTGATACACCCTGGGATAGTGTTAGTATGGATTTTATAATTGGCTTGCCAAGAACACAAAGGGGACGTGATTCAAACATGGCAGTGGTTGACAGATTCTCTAAAATGGTGCATTTTGTGGCTATGAATAAGATTGATGACGCTACACATGTTGCTGATCTATACTTTAAGGAGATTGTGAAGCTACATGGAATTCCAAGAAGTGTGATAAGTGACAGAGATTCGAAATTTTTAAGTCAGTTTTGGAAGTGCTTGTGGAAGATGGTTGGTACTAAGCTGCTTTTTAGTACTTCTCATCACCCTCAAACAGATGGGCAGACTGAAGACTGAAATAGAACATTGGGTACTTTGTTGCGTGGCCTTGTGAGTAAAACACAAAAGGATTGGGATGTTCACCTTTGTCATGCTGAATTTTCTTATAACAGAGCTATTTTATCCACCACAGGACATTCCCCATTCGAAGTTGTGTATGGAATCAATCCATATTTGCCCATTGATCTAATTCCATTGGCTTAGGACGAGATCCATGTAGATGCGCAAAAATGAGTGGAAATCTTCAATAAATGAAATCCATTGATCTGTAAGATGAATGAGGTCAACAGGAGACAATCTAACAAGAATAGAACTCAACATGTTTTCAAACCTGGTGATTTGGTATGGTTTTATCTCAGAAAGGAACGTTCTCCTCATAAACGAAAGAATAAATTGTTGCCTAGAGTTGATGGACCTTTTGAGGTGATTGAAGAATATGGAGATAATGCCTATAAAATTGATTTGCCTGATGAGTATGGTAATGTGAGTGCTACTATCAATAATGGGGATCTCTCGCCATACTATGATGATGTGAATTTGAGGGCAAATTCTTTACAACCAGAGGAGAATGATGTGAATTTGAGTACAAGTGACATATCCTATAATGCACCAATAGTGGATGAGCCAATTAACCTTATAATAAACTCTTTTGGGTTTGATAGAGATAAATCACAGGTATGGGCGACAATAGTTAAGGAAGTTGACATTGTGGATGATAGTGGTGGTTCCCTAGCCGACACCATTGATCGTTGATACATTAAACTGCTGGAGTAGATGCACTTACAGGATGGATACAAGTGGTGGTTACAGGGAACAGGTTGGTTTGGTCCATGAGTTTTTTCCCATTTCACATGATAGGGTTTTCTCATTTTGGATATCATTGCTTTCATTTATTGTTGAGTCTTAATCATCATAATTATGCTAAGATTCATGAAGAATGGTTTTGTGAAGGTTTCTTGATTAAAACATTGAATGTTGAAGCATTTCTTGAAGTTTCTTGAAATTCTTGAAAAGTTGCGCAAAATTGGCGAAGCATTCTAGGGCGGAAATTTTAACGATTTTCAAGGATCTTGGGCACCAAGTTATTCTCCTAATTGTTAGCTTTAATTCTGATGATTATCTTGTTAATTAATTATTTATTTAGGTTTCTTAGGATATTTTCTTGATTAGATAAGTTTGTTAGAGTTTGTTAGCTAGATAAGGTCAAGTTGCAGTGATGATGTGGCATTATTATGTTGTGAGTCATACTTGAGTTATGTAAGCTGAATTTAAGCTTAGTGGTCCGTGTTTTAGGTGTTTTCGAGTCTTAGAAAGTTGTTAGAACATAGTCTTACGTTGTCCTATATATAGCTTTGAGAATTCCTTGTAAAAAAACACAAGTTTAATACATAGAATTTTCGTTAAAAAATTCCGGAATTCCTTGCGTAATTTTACATTGAATTTTGGTCAAGTTTTTCTTCCTAAATTAGTGAATCAAGAGTGAAGAACGAATTTAGATCCCACTTAATTAATTACAGGAGTGTGTTAATTACTAGAAGAATTTGCTGACGTATTTCCCGATGAATTGCCTGATGAACTACCCCCAATAAGAGGAATTGAACATGCAATTGACTTCATACCTGGCACACCAATTCCTAATAAACCTGCATACAGATGTGATCCCTAGGCATCGAAAGAACTACAACGCCAAATTGATGAATTAATGCAAAAAGAGTTAGTTCGAGAACCAATGAGTCCATGTGCAGTTCTGGCCTTAATGGTGCCGAAAAAGGATGGCTCTTGGAGAATGTGTATTGACACTAGGGCAGTGAATAACATAACCATCAAGTACAGATTTCCTATGCCCAAACTTGAGGATATGTTAGATGAATTGCATGGTGCAAGTATATTTTCGAAAATAGATCTCATCAGATGAGAATTCGAGAAGGGGATGAATGGAAGACTGCTTTTAAGACTAAACAAGGTCTTTATGAGTGGTTGGTGATGCCTTTCGATCTATGCAATGCACCAAGTTCATTTATGAGATTGATGAATGAGGTATTAAGACCGTTCCTGAATAAATTCATTGTTGTCTATCTAGATAATATTCTTGTTTACAGCAATGACATTCATGAACATCTAGACCATCTAGGGCAACTATTTGGAAAGTTACGTGAGCAGAAACTTTATGGAAAACTCAAAAAGTGTGACTCCTTGCAGGAAAGATTGTTTTCCTGGGGTACTTTGTAAGTGGCGCAGGTATTATGGTAGATCCATCTAACGTTGAAGCTGTTAAAACTTGGAAAATACCTACCAATGTTCATGAAGTTAGGAGTTTTCATGGCCTTGCATCATTCTACGGAAGATTCATTCAAAATTTCTCTACTATCATGACTCTAATTACTAAATTGATGGAAAAGGGAGAATTCAATTGGAACCAACGAGCACAGGAAGCCTTTAATGAGGTGAAAGAGAGACTTTGCAAGGCACCAATTCTGGTGTTGCCTGATTTTGATAAACCGTTTGAGGTTGAATGTGATGCAAGTGGTGTAGGCATTGGGGCAGTACTAATTCAACAAAAGAAGCCTGTTTCATAATTCAATGAGAAGCTGAGTGGCGCCAAACTGAATTACTCTAATTATGATCGTGAATTTTATGCCATTGTTCGAGCACTTGATCATTGGTCTCATTATTTGTGCCCAAAGCCGTTTATGTTGCATTCAGATCATGAAGCTTTGAAGTATATCTATGGCCAACAGAAGCTCAACCACAGACATGCCAAGTGGGTGGAATTTCTCCAATCTTTCACTTTTTCATCCAGGTACAAAGAAGGCAAGAATAATGTGGTCGCTGATGCATTGTCAAGGAGAGCATATTTACTTGCTATGGTTGATACTAGAGTCCTGGGATTTGAGCACTTGAAGGAATTTATATGCCAGTGATTCCGATTTTGCTACAGAATTTCGGCATCCCTCCAAAAACTACACAATTTAGGATGGTTTCTTATTCAGGAACAACAAACTGTGCATCCCTAAGAGTGGAGTTCGTTAATTACTGATACAGGAGGCTCATAGTGGCGCACTTGCTAGACATTTTGAAATTCACAAGACTTATGATATGGTGAGTGAATATTTATATTGGCCTAAAATGTTGAGTGATATTCAATCGGTGGTTTCCAGGTGTGCTACATGTCAAAGGGCAAAATCAACTTTTGTTAAAGGGCTCTACACTCCATTACCAGTTCCTGATACACCTTGGGATAGTGTCAGTATGGATTTTATAATAGGTCTACCTAGGACACGGAGGGGACGTGATTCAATAATGGTAGTGGTTGACCGATTCTCAAAGATGGCGCATTTTGTGGCCATGAATAAAACTGACGATGCCCAACATGTTGCTGATCTATACTTTAAAGAGATTGTGAAGGTGCATGGAATTCCCAGAAGTGTTTTGAGTGACAGGGGTTCAAAATTTTTGAGTCACTTTTGGAAGAGTTTGTAGAAGATGGTTGTTACCAAGCTGCTTTTGAATACTTCTCATCATCCCCAAACAAATGAGCTGACTGAAGTTACAAACACAACATTGGGCACCTTATTACGTAGGCTTGTGAGTAAGGCACAAAAGGATTGGGATGTGCGCCTATGTCATGCTGAATTTTCTTATAACAGAGCTGTTTCATCCACCACAGCACATTCCCCATTCGAAATTGTGTATGGGATTAATCCATATATGCCCATTGATCTGATTCCTTTGGCTCAAGATGAGATACATGTAGATGCGCAAAAGAGGGTGGAAATCTTCAATAAAACGTGTGAAGCAGTTAAGAAGAAGATTTCTAAGATGAATGAAATCTACAGGAGGCGGTCCAATAAGAAAAGAACTCAGCATGTTTTCAAACCTGGTGATTTGGTATGGATACATCTAAGAAAGTAACATTTTCCTCATAAAAGGAAGAATAAATTGATGTCTAGAGCTGATGGGCCCTTTGAGGTGATTGAAGCATATGGAGATAATGCCTATAAGATTGATTTGCCTGATGTGTATGGTAATGTGAGTGCTACTTTCAACATTGGGGATACCTCACCATACTATGATGATGTGAATTTGAGGGCAAACTCTTTTCAACCAGGGGAGAATGATGTGAATTTGAGTATAAGTGAGATATCCTATATTACACCAATAGTGGATGAGCCAATCAACTTATAAATAAATCCTATTGGGTTTGACAAGGATAAATCACATGTTTGGGTGACAATGATAATGGTAAATACTGTGGTAAGCACTGACACTGCGGATATTGGTGGTGGCTTCCTAGCCAACACTATGGATATTGATCATTAATACTTTGTCACTGGTGGAGTGAGCCAGTAGTTAAGTTAAATGATAGTTTAACTCTAATTAATGCACTCACAGGATGGAAACTCATGGTGGTTACAGGGAACAAGTTGGTTTGGTCCATGAGTTTTTTCCCATTTCACTTGATAGGGTTTTCTCCTTTTGGACATTATTATTATTAGTTCTGATGGAGTCTTGATCATCATAAATATGCTAAAAGACATGAAGAATGGTTTCTTGAAAGTTTCTTGATTAAAAGATTTGATCTTGAAGTATTTCTTGTAGTTCTTGAAAATTGCTCAAAATGGACGAACAACACGGGGCTTGTATTTTGACGATTTTTGGCAATCTTGGGCAACAAGTATTTTTCGTGATTTCTAGGATAATTTCTGATGATGATGTTGTTTATTAATTATTTATTTAGGTTTCTAGGATATTTTCTTGATTAGATTAGTTTGTTAGAGTTTGTTAGACAAGATAAGATCAAGATGCAGTGATGAGGTGGCATACTTATCTTGTTAAGTGTGTGTGTGTGTGTCTTGTAAAGGGACGAATTTCCCTCATTTGTGCGTGTTTTATTTGTTGTTTCTAGTTAGGATTTTGTTGTTGATTATACCTATACGTAATCTCAACATTAGGACGTAATTAATTAAGTTTTACGCATTGAAATTTCAATTCAATATTTCCGTAAAAATTGCGCAAGTTTAGTGATTAAACTTTGTTCGATTTTCTATCATAAATTTGTGAGTCAAGAGTGATTAACAAATTTTGATCCTAGTTAATTAATTACAGGAGTGTATTAATTAATTAGCCTTCAATTAAATTAATCCATTAGTGGAGAGTTTAATTGATAAACAAAACGTAAATTTGAGGTTGTATTTGCGAATACTACTAAAAATCCACATCAAAAACAGCCTTATATGCAATCGACTAAGGCCTTCTTATTAGCCCTCATATGACCTTTTCACCCCCAGTCCTTTGGTTTCATTCCTATTTTTACCTTACGGACACCCCGGTCGATTTATGGGATTTTTTTTCTGGGACCCATGAACCCCAAAAAACCAAACAATAGACTTTGTTTCTGCCCCCGGAGGGGCCATCCCGTGCCCATCACTTTTTCGATCCGTTTTTGTACCACGTGCTATGGACCTCCACAACACCCCCCACGATCATTTTTAGCCGCTAAACACCTATTAGGATCCCTCTTATGGCCTCTTCTAGAGACGGGAAAAACAGCCTTATCATCTCTCATATGACCTTTTCACCCCGAATCCTTTGGTCCAGGTTCCTATTTTTATCTTATGGGCACTCGGTCAATTTCCGGGATTTTTTTCTCGAGGACCCCTAAACCCCAAAAAACAGTGAATCATAGCCTTTGTTTCAGGCTCCCAAAGGTGTTGTCCCGGACCCAGTCACTTTTTCCGCCCCATTTTTTTTATCATGTCCTATGGACCTCCACCGCAACCCCACTATCGTTTTCTGGCCCAAAACACCTCTTAGGATCCCTCTTATGGCATCTTCCAGAGACACGAAAACTTCCTTATATGACCTTCTTATCATCCCTCATATGACCTTACGGGCACCCTGGTAAGGCCTTCTTATCATCGGGAACCCCTGAACCCCAAAAACCTGTGAATATAGCCTTTTCAACCCCTCATATGACCTTTTCAACCCGACTCCTTTGGTCTGGGTTCCTATTTTTACCTTATGGGCACCCTGGTCGATTTCCGGGATTTTTTTTTCCTTGGGAACCCCTGAACCCCAAAAACCTGTGAATATAGCCTTTGTTTCAGGCCCCCTAAGGGCCGTCCCGGGCCCTGTCACTTTTTTGCCCCCTTTTTTTACCACTTGCAATAGACCTCCACAGCACCCCCATGATCGTGTTCGGCAACTAAACACCTTTTAGGATCCTTCTTATGGCCTCTTTAAGAGAGGGGTAAAACAGACTGATATGCAATCGTCTAAGGCCTTCTTATCAGCCCTCATATGACCTTTTCACCCCGAATCCTTTGGTCCGGGTTCTTATTTTACCTTACGGATACCTCGATCGATTTTCGAGATTTTTTTCTACGAGACCCCTGAACCCTAAAAAACAGGAATAATAGCCTCTTTTTGAGGCCCCTGGAGGGGCTGTCCCGGGCCCGTCACTTTTTTGCCCCATTTTTTTTACCATGTTCTATGGACCTCCACAGCAACAACACGATCGTTTTAAGGCCATAAACACCTCTTTGGATCCCTCTTATGGCCTCATTCAGTAACGGGAAAAACTGCCTTATATGCAATTGTCTATGGCCTTCTTATCATCCCTCATATGACCTTTTCACCTCGAATCATTTGGTCTGGGTTCCTATTTTTATCTTTCTGGCACCCAGGTCGATTTCTGGGATTTTTTTTTTGCCGTGACCCTGAACCCCATAAAATAGTGAATAAATAGCCTTTGTTTCAGACCCCTGGAGGGGCTATCTCGGGTCTCGTCACTTTTTTGCCCTATTTATTTACTACGTGCTATGGCCCTGCACAGCACCCCCCACGACCGTTTTCGGGCCCTAAAGACCTCTTAGGTTCCCTCTTATGGACTTATCCAGAGATGGGAAAAACATCCTTCTATGCAATCGTCTAAGGCCTTCTTATCATCCCTCATATGACCTTTTAACCCGAATCCTTTGGTTTGGTTCCTGTTTTTACCTTACGGGCGCCCCGGTCAATTTCCGGTATTTTTTTTCCCGGGACCCTGAACCTCAAAAAACCGAACAATAGCCTTTGTTTCTTGCCGTAGAGGGGCCATCCCGTGCCACATCACTTTTTCGCTCTTATTTTTACCACGTGCTGTGGACCTTCACTGCAACCCCCACAATCATTTTATACCGCTAAACACCTATTAGGATCCCTCTTATTGCCTCTTCCAGAGAGGGGAAAAAAAGCCTTATATGCAATCGTCTAAGGCCTTCTTATCATCCCTCATATGAACTTTTCACCCCGAATCCTTCCCAAAAAACAGTTACTATAGCCTTTGTCTCAGGCCCCATCACTTTTTCACCTCATTTTTTTACCACGTGCTATAGACCGCCACAGCACCCCCCCCACCCCCCCACGATTATTTCGGCCCTTAAACACCTTCTCTTAGTGCTTCTTCCAAAGAGGGGAAAAACATCCTTATATGCAACCGTCTAAAGCCTTCTTATCATCCCTCATATGACCTTTTCACCCCGAATCCTTTGGTTTCGTTCCTTTTTTTACCTTACAGGTGCCCCGGTCGATTTTTGGGATTTTTTTCTTCAGGACCCCTGAACCTCATAAAACAGTGAATAAATAGCCTTTGCTTGAGGCCCCTAGAGAGGCTGTCCCGGGCCCCGTCAGTTTTTAGCCCCGTTTTTTTTCCACGTGCTATGGACCTCCACATCACCCCCTACGATCTTTTTCGGCCGCAAAACACTTGTTAGGATCCCTCTTATGGCCTCTTCAAGAGAGGGGAAAAACAACCCTATATGCAATCATCTAAGGCCTTCTTATCATCCCTCATATGACCTTTTCACCACGAATCCCTTGGTCTGGGTTCCCATTTTTACCTTACGGGTGCCCCGATCGATTTCCGCGAATTTTTTTTTCGGGACCCCGACCCCCAAAAAACGTGAACAATAGCCTTTGTTTCAGGCCCACGGAGAGGCCCTCCTAGGGTCCATTAATTTTTCGCCCCGTTTTTTACCACGTGGTATGGATCTCCACAGTACCCCCCAGGATCGTTTTCGGACCCTAAACAACTTTTAGATACCTATTATGGCCTCTTCTAGTGAGGGATAAAACAACCTTATATGCAATCGTATAAAGCCTTATCATCCCTCATATGACCTATTCACCCATAATCCTTTGATCTGGGTTCCTATTTTTATCTTACGAGCAAACAGGTAGATTTCCGGGATTTTTTTTTTTTTCGGGAACCCCTGAACCCCACAAAACACTGAATATTGCCTTTGTTTCAGGCCCTGGAGGGGCCGTCCCCGACCCCGTTACTTTTTCGCCCTAGTTTTTTTTTAACGACGTGCTATATACCTCCACAACAACCCCCCCACTATAGTTTTCGGCCCCTAAATACCTTTTAGGATCCCTCTTATGGCCTCTTCTAGAGATGGGAAAAACAACCATGTATGTAATCGTCTAAGGTGTTCTTATCATCCCTCATATGACTAGTTCACCCCGAATCCCTTGGTGTGGGTTGCTATTTTTACCTTACGGGCATCTCAATCGAATTCCGAGAATTTTTTTTCCGGGACCCCTGAACCTCAAAAAACTGTGAATAATAATAGTCGTTATTTCAGACCCACGGAGGTGCCGTCCCGGGCCCCGACACTTTTTCGACTCGTTTTTTTACCACGTGCTATGGACCTCCACAGCACCCTCCACGATCGTTTTTGGCCCCTAAATACCTTTTAGGATCACTCTTATGGCCTCTTCTAGAGATGGGAAAAACAGCCGTGCATGCAATCGTCTAAGGCGTTCTTATCATCCCTCATATGACTATTTCACCCCGAGTCCTTCGGTGTGGGTTCCTATTTTTACCTTACGGGAATCTCGGTCGTATTCCGAGAATTTTTTTTCTGGGACCCCTGAACCTCAAAAAACTGTGAATAATAATAGTCATTATTTCAGACCCACGGAGGGGTCGTCCCGGGCCCCGACACTTTTTTGACTCGTTTTTTTACCACGTGCTATGGACCTCCACATCACCCTCCATGATCGTTTTTGGCCCCTAAAAACCTCTTAGGATCCCTGTTATCGCCTCTACTAGAGAGGGGAAAAACAGCCTTATATGCAATCGTGTTTTTTTATCCCTCAGATGACCTTTTTACCCCCAAACCTTTGGTCTGGGTTCCTATCTTTACTTTGCAGGCGTGCTTGTGTATTTCATTGATTTTACTTCCGGGACCCCTGAAACTCAAAAACCGTGAACAATACCATTTGTTTTAGGCCCCCCGAGCGACCGTCCCAGGCCCCATCACTTTTTTGCCCCGTCTTTTTACCACGTGTTATGGACCTCCACAGCACCCCCACGATCGTTTTCGGCCCCTAAACACCTTAAGGGATCCCTCTTATGGCCTCTTCCAACGAGGGGAAAAATAGCCTTATATGCAATCGTCAAAGGCCTTCTTATCATCCCTCATATGACATTTTCACCCAGAATCCTTTGGTTTGGTTCCTATTTTTACCTTACGGGCGCCCTGGTTGATTTCCAGGATTTTTTTCCCGGGAGCCCTAAACCCCAGAAAACCGAACAATAGCCTTTGTTTGTTGCCCAAGAGGGGCTACCCCGAGCCACATCACTTTTTCGCCCCTTTTTGTACCACGTGCTATGGACCTTCACTGCACCCCCGACGATCATTTTTGGCCGCTAAACACCTATTAGGATCCCTCTTATTGCCTCTTCCTGACAGGGGAAAAACAACCTTATATGCAATCGTCTAAGGCCTTGTTATCATCCCTCATATGAACTTTTCAACCAGAATCCTTCCCAAAAAACAGTGAGTATAGCCTTTGTTTAAGGCCCCATCACTTTTTCGCACCGATTTTTTACCACGTGCTATGGACCTCCACAACACCCCCCACTATGGTTTTCGGCTCCTAAACACCTATTAGGATCCCTCTTATGGCTTCTTCCAAAGAGGGGAAAAACAACCTTTTATCCAACAATCTAAGGCCTTCTTATCATCCCTCATATGACTTTTTCACCCCGAATCCTTTGGTTTGGTTCCTATTTTTACCTAACGGGCGCCCCGGTCGACTTCCAGGATTTTTTCTTCCGGGACCCCTGTACCCCAAAAAACCGTGAACAATATCCTTTATTTCAGGCCTCCGGAGGGGCCGTCCCAGGCCCCATCACTTTTTCGCCCAGTTTTTTTACCACGTCCTATGGACCTCCACAGCACCACCCAATATCGTTTTTGGCCCCAAAATACCTCTTAGGATCCCTCTTATGGACACTTCCAGGGAGGGAAAAACAGCCTTATATGCAATCGTCTAAGGCCCTCCATTCATCCTTCATATGACCTTTTCACTCCGAATCCTTATGTTCGGTTCCTATTTTAGCCTTACGGGCGCCCCGGTCAATTTCTAGGACTTTTTTTCCAAGACCCCTGAACCCCATAAAACAGTGAATAAATAGCCTTTGTTTGAGGCCCCTGGAGCGGCCGTCCGGGGCCCCATCACTTTTTCTCCCCGTTTTTCTTACCACGTGCTGTGGACCTCCACAGCACCCCCCATGATCGTTTTCGGCCCCTAAACACCTGTTAGGATCCCTCTTATGGCCTCTTCCAAAGTGAGGAAAAACACCCTTATATGCCATCGTCTAAGGCTTTCTTATTACCTCATATGACCTTTTCACGTCGAATCCTTTGGTCTGGGTTTCTGTTTTTACCTTTCGAGCACCCCGGTCGATTTCTGAGATTTCTTTTTTCAGAACCCTTGAATCCCAAAAAACAGTGAATAATAGCCTCTATTTCTGGCCACCTAAGGGGTCGTCCCGGGCCCTGACACTTTTTCGTTTCGTTTTTTAACCATGTGCTATGGACCTCCATAACACCCCCCTCGATCGTTTTCAGACCCTAAACAAATCTTAGGATCCATATTATGGCCACTTCTAAAGAAGGGAAAAACAACCTTATATGCAATCGTTTAAGGCATTCTTATCAACCCTAAAATGACCTTTCCACCCCGAATCCTTGTGCCTGGGTACTTATTTTTACCTTACAGGCAACCCGGTCGATTTCTGGGATTTTTTTTTTCAGGGACTCTTGAACCCAAAAAATAGTTTATAATAGCCTTTATTTCAGGCCCCCTGAGTGGTCGTTCCGGGCCCAGTCACCTTTTCGCCCGACGTTTTTTACCACGTGCTATGGACCTCCACAACATCTCCCACGATCGTTTTCGGCACTTAAACACCTCTTTGGATCCCTCGTATGGCCTCTTCAAGTGAAGGCAAAAAAAGTCATATTTGCAATCTTCTAAGGCGTTCTTATCAACCATCATATGACCTTTTCACCACGATTCTTTTGGTTTGGGTTACTATTTTTACCTTTCGGGCACCCCGTTCGATCTCCGGGATTTTTTTTCCTGGAGCCTTGAACCCCATAAAACAGTGTAAAAATAACCTTTGTTTCACGCCCCTGGAGAGGTTTTCCCTTGACCAGTCACTTTTTCGCCCCTTTTTTTTACCACTTGCAATGGAACTCCACAGCACCCCCCATGATAGTTTTCGGACGCTAAACACCTCTTTGGATCCGTCTTATGGCATCTTCCAAAGAAGGGAAAAACAGCCTTATATGCAATTGTCTAAGGACTTCTTATCATCCCGAATCCTTTTGTCTGGGTTCCTATTTTTACCTTAGGGGCACCCCAGTCGATTTCCGGGGTTTTTTTTTTCCGGGACCCCTGAACCCCATAAAAACCGTGAAAATAGCCTTTTATTCACGCCCTTAGAGGGGCCGTCCCGGGCCCCGTCACTTTTTTGCCCTGATTTTTTACCACGTGCTATATGGACCTCCACAACGTCCCCCACGATCGTTTTCGGCCCCTAAACACTTCTTAGGATGCATCTTATGGCTTCTTCTAGAGAGGGGAAAAAAACCTTAAATGCAATCATCTAAGGCATTCCTATCAAACCTCATATGACCTTTTCACCCCGAATCCTTTGGTCTGGGTTCCTATTTTCACCTTACGGGCACCACAGTCGATTTTTGAGATTTTTTTTCCGGGACCCCTGAACCCCAAAAAACATGAACAATAGCCTTTGTTTTAGGCCCCCAGAGGGGTTATCCTGGGCCCCATTACTTTTCGCCGCGTTTTTTTACCACGTGCTATGGATCTCCACAGCAAACCCCCCCACGATCGTTTTCGCCCCTAAACACCTTTTAGGATACCTTTTATGGCCTCTTCTACTGAGGGGAAAACAACCTTATATGCAATCGTCTAAGGCATTCTTATCATTCCTCATATGAACTTTTCACCCCGAATCCTTGGGTCTGGGTTCCTGTTTCTACCTTACGAGCACCCTGGTCGATTTTCGGGATTATTTTTTCAGGGACCCCTAATCCAGAAAAAACAGTGAATACAACCTTTGTTTTAGGACCCCAAAGGGGCCGTCCCGAGCCCTGTCACTTTTTTGCCCCGTTAATTTACCACGTTCTATGGACCTCCACAGCACGCCCCACGATAGTTTTTTGGGCCTCTAAACACCTCTTTGGATCCCTCTTTTGGCCTGTTCTAGAGAGGGGAAGAATATCCTTGTATGCATTCGTCTAAGGCCTTCTTATCATCCCTCATATGACCTTTTCACCTCGAATCCTTGTTATGGGTTCCTATTTTTACCTTACGGGTACCCCTGTTGATTTTCGGAATTTTTTTTACCGTGAGCCTTGAACCCCAAAGCTTTTGTGTCAAGCCCCCGGAGGGGCCGTCACGGAGCCCCTCACATTTTCGCCTCGTTTTTGTACCACGTGCTATGGACCTCGTTAAGTCAAGATGCTTATGTCTAAATATGAAGCTTTTTATATGAATCAATATGAAAATATAAAAGATATGTATACTCGTTTTATGTCAATTATTAACGAAATCAAATTTGTTGGCAAAAGTTTCACTAGTGAAGATTTGGTTAGAAAAGTCTTGAGAAGTTTGATAGGTAAATGGCTGCCTAAGGAAACTGCAATACAAGAAGCCAAAGATCTGACTGTAGAATAACCAAAAGTCGAGGGCTTGCCTTGGAGGGAGAACAAAATGAAGAAGATCTGGATGAAATAGGTCTCATGGCAAGAACGTTTGAGAGAAGACTCAGATCTCAATATAAGGGGAAATCCTGGAAGAACAAAGGCAACACGAAGAAGATCAGTACCAGCACTGGTTGCTTCAAATATGGTGAAACTGGACATATGACCAAGGATTGTCCAGCATAGAAAACTGACAAGGGAGGACAAATGCAGAAAAAGATGACAATGAGAGCCATGCTTGCTACCTGAGGGGATTCTGACTTAGGTTGTGAAGGTGAGGAGGAAGAAGCCCTAGTTTTTTTATCATCACCCCGAATCCTTTGGTCTAGGTTCCTCTTTTTACCTTACGGGCACCTCGGTTGATTTCCGGAACCCTGAACCCCAAAAACCAGTGAATAATAGCCATTGTTTCTGGCCCCCGGAGGGGCCGTCTCGGGCCCCGTCACATTTTTGCCCTATATTTTTAACACGTTCTATGGACCTACATGCACCCCCCACGATCGTTTTTAGGCGCTAAACACCTCTAAGGATCCCTCTTATGGCCTCTTCAGGAAAGGGGAAAAACAACCTTATAAGCAATCATCTAAGGCCTTCTTATCATCCCTCATATGAACTTTTCACCCCGAATCCTTTGGTCTGGGTTCCTATTTTAACTTTACGGGAACCCCGTTTTTATGGGAATTTTTTTCGGCACCCCTGAACCCCAAAAACTAGTGAATAATAGCCTTTATTTAGGCCCCCGGAGGGGTTGTCCTGAGCCCCCTCACCTTTTTGCCCCGTTATTTCACCACATTCTATGGACCTCCAAAGCAGCCCCCATGAGGCCACGATCGTTTTTGGCCCCAAAACACCACTTAGGATCCCACTTATGGCCTCTTCAAGAGAGGGGAAAAATAGCCTTATATGTAATCGTCTACGGCGTTTTTATCATCCCTCATATGACCTTTTCACCCCCAATCATTTGCTTTGGGTTCCTATTTTTACCTTACGGGCACCGCGGTCGATTATCGGGATTTTTTTTCCATGACCCCTTAACCCCAAAAAACAGTGAACAATAGCCTTTGTTTCAGGCCCCCAGAGGAGCAGTCTCAAGTCCCTTCAATTAATCGCCCCATTTTTTTACCATGTACTATGGACCTCCACAGCAGCTGACGTTTGTTTTCGGCACCTCAACACCCCTTAGGATCCCTGTTCTGGCCTTTTCTTGAGAGGGGAAAAACAACCTTTTATGCAATCGTCTAAGGCCTTCTTATCATCACTCATATGACCTTTTCACCCTGAATCCTTTGGATTGGGTTCCTATTTTACCTTACGAGCGCCCCATTCGATTTCTGGGATTTTTTTTCTGGGACCCCTAAAGCGCAAAAAAATCGTGAACAATAGTCTTTGTTTCTGGCCCCTGGAGGGGCCGTCCCGTTCCTTATCACTTTTTCGCCTCGTTTTTTGACCACGTGCTATGGACCTCCACAGTACCCCCCGCGATCATTTTCGGCCGCTAAACACCTCTTACGATCCTAATTATGGTCTATTCAAGAGAGGGGAAAAACAGCCTTACATGCAATTGTCTACGGACTTCTTTACATGTCTTATATGACCTTTTCACCATTAATTCTTTGGTCTGGGTTCCTATTTTTACTTTACGGGCACCCCCTTCAATCTCCGGGAATTTTTTTCCGGGACCCGTGAAGCCAAAAAAACAGTGAATAATAATAGCCTTTGTTTTAGGTCCCCGTAGGGGCTGTCCCGGGCCTCGTCACTTTTTCGCCGCGTTTTTTTTACCACATGCTATGCACCTCCACAGCACCCCCCTTGATCGTTTTCGGGCCCAAAACACCTCTTAGGATCCCTCTTATGGCCTCTTCTAGATTCGGGAAAAACTACCTTATATGCAATAGTCTAAGGCCTTCTTATCATCCCTCATCCGACCTTTTCACCAAGAACCCTTTGGTCTGGGTTCCTATTTTTACCTAACAGGCACCTTGGTCGATGTCCGGGATTTTTTTTTTTCTGGGAACCCTAAACCCTAAAAAACAGCGAATAAATATCCTTTATTTCGGGCCCAGAAAGGGGCGGTCCCATGCCCCGTCACTTTTTCGCCTCGTTTTTTTACAGCGCGCTATGGACCTCCACAGAACCCCCATGATCGTTTTCGGCCTCTAAACACCTCTTAAGATCCCTCTTATGGCCTCTTCCATAGAGGGGAAGAAGAGCCTTATATGCAATCGTTCAAGGCCTTCTTAACATCCCTTATATGCAATCGTCTGGGTTCCTATTTTTACCTTACAGGCACCCTAGTCGATTTACAGGATTATTTTCTCCCGAGACCCCTAAACCCTAAAAAAAAAAAAGTGACTAACAAACTTTGTTTCAGGCCCCTATGGGGCCGTCCCGGGCCCCTTCAATTTTTTACCCTGTTTTTTTACCACTTTCTCTAGACTTACACAACCCCCCATGTTCGCTTTCGGCCCTTACACACCTCTTAGGATCGTTCTTATGGCCTTTTCCGGAGAGGGGAAAAATAACCTAATATGCAATCGTCTAAGGCTTTCTTATCATCCCTCATATGACCTTTTAACCCCGAATCCATTGGTCGTGGTTCCTATGTTTACCTTATAGGTACCCTGGTCGATTTCTAGGATTTTTTCTTTCAGGAGCTCTGAACCCCAAAAGACAATGAATAATAATAGCCTTTGTTTCAGGCCCCCGGAGGGGCCGTCCCGGGCCCCTTCACTTTTTCGCCCCGTTCTTTAACCACGTGTTATGGACTTCCACAGCACCCCTTACCACGTTCAAAGCCTTCTTATCATCCCTCATATTACCTTTTCACCCCCAATCCTTTGCTTTTGGTTCCTATTTTTACCTTACAGGCACCCCGATCGATTACCGGGATTTTTTTTCCAGGACCCCTTAACCCCAAAAAACAGTGAATAATAGTCTTTGTTTCAAACCCCCAGAGGGGCTGTCCCAGGCCCCTTCAATTTATCGCCCCGTTTTTTTACCATGTGCTATGGACCTCCACAGCACCCCACGTTCGTTTTCGGCCCCTAAACACCTCTTTGAATCACTGTGATGGCCTTTTCCAGAGAGGGAAAAACAGCCTTATATGAAATCGTCTAAGGCCTTCTTATCATCCCTCTTATGACCTTTTCACACCGAATCCAGTGGAGTGGGTTCCTATTTTTACCTTACGAGCACCCAGGTCAATTTTTTGGATTTTTTTTTTTCAGGAGCCCTGTACCCCAAAAGACATTGAATAATAATAGCCTTTATTTCAGCCTTATATACAATCGTCCCGGGCCTCATCACTTTTTTGCCCTGTTTTTTTTTTTTTTTTTTTTTTTTTTCCNGGACCTCTACAGCACCCCTTATGATCGTTTTTGGCCCCTAAACACGTCTTAGGATCACTCTTATGGCCTCTTCCAGAATAGGGATTAATATACTTATATGCAATCGTCTACAACCTTCT
Organism: Suaeda aralocaspica; assembly: GCA_016808085.1. Lineage (NCBI taxonomy): Eukaryota > Viridiplantae > Streptophyta > Magnoliopsida > Caryophyllales > Amaranthaceae > Suaeda > Suaeda aralocaspica. The sequence continues at coordinate 331,397 of PYUH01000076.1, forward strand.
TATCATCCCTCATATGACCTTTTCACCCCGAATCCTTTGGTATGGGTTCTGATGTAAGCGATGGCAACAGTGACACTAATAATTTAATTGATGTCAGTGCTATGGATAATGATAATATTAGTGATATCACTGCAATCAACAACTTCGAAGGTGGTAATATTAATTGTAATATCTATAGCAAGGATGCAACCATGGGTGAAATAATTGCATATGGTGATATAAGCTATATGGGTGCATCAAGGGTAGGGATTTTTGTGTGCATGATCACTTATCAGTAAGTGGCACGCAAATCTTATCTTGAGTTTGTTGAGCAACTTGTGCAAATGGCACAAGTGGGCCGAATTTCCTAGTGTTTAACGTGTTTATTTTGATGTTTTTAGTTAGGATTTTGTTGATGATTATACCTATAAAGAATCTCAAAATTAGGTTGTAATTAATTAAGTTGGAATTGAGCGAAAAATTTGTTTGTTTACTTGAAAACAAAAATCCGAAAATTCTAAGAGTTGGTGATTAAATTCTTTATACTCTTACATAGTTTATTTACTAGCTATGAGGAAGCTTAGGCTTTAATCAAAGGACTAATTAATCTACCTAAATTTGAAAATCTACGCCACTTGGTCATTATAGGTTCGAAAATTGAGTCTATTCCCTTGTGAGTTTTTGTTTACACTAAAATTCACATCAGGTTCCTATTTTTACCTTATGGGCGCCCCGATCGATTTCCGAGATTTTTTTTCCGGGACTCCTGAACCCCAAAAAATAGTGAATAATAGCCTTTGTTTCAGGCCTCCGGAGGGGCCGTCCCGGGCCCTGTCACTTTTTTGACCCATTTATTTACCACGTGCTATGGACCTCCACAGCACCCCCCACGATCGTGTTCGACCCCTAAACACCTTTTAGGATCCCTCTTATATATGGCCTCTTTAAGAGAGGGGAAAAACAACCTTATATGCAATCGTCGAAGGCCTTCTTCTCATCCCTCATATGACCTTTTCACCCCGAATCCATTGTCCTGGGTTCCAGGGTTCCTATTTTTAACTTATGGTCACCCCGGTAAATTTTCGGGATTTTGTTTTTCCGGGCCCCTGAACCCCAAAAAACAGTGAATAATAGGCTTTGTTTCAGGCCTCAGGAGGGGCCGTACCAGGCCCCGTGACTTTTTCACCCGTTGTTTTACCACGTGCTATATGGCTGCCTCCATGATCGTTTTCGGCCCCTAAACACCTCTTAGGATACCACTTATGGCCTCTTCCAGAGACGGGAAAACATCCTAATATGCAATCATCTAAGGCCTACTTATCATCCCTCATCTGACCTTCTCACCACGAATCCTTTGGTCTGGGTTCCTATTTTTACCTTACGGGCACCCTGGTCAATTTCCGGGATATTTTTTTTCAAGGGACACCTGAGCCCCAAGAAACAGTGAATAATAATAGCCTTTGATTCAGGCCCCCGGAGGGGTCATCCATGGCCCGTCAGTTTTTTGCCTCGTTTTTGTACCACGTGCTATGGGTCTCCACAGCATCCCCCATGATCGTTTTCGGCCGCTAAACACCTATAAGGATCCCTCATATGGCCTCTTCCAGAGGGGGGAAAAACACCCTTATATGCAATCGTCTAAGGCCATCTTATTATCCCTCATATGACCTTTTCACCACTAATCCTTCCACAAAAACAGTGAATATAGTCTTTTTTTCAGGCCCCTAGAGGGGCCATCCCGGGCCCAGTCACTTTTTCGCCCCATTTTTTTTTACCACGTGCTACGGACCATCACAGCACCCCCCAAGATTGTTTTCGGCCCCTGAACACCTCTTAGGAACCCACTTATGGCCTCTTCAAGAAAGGCGAAAAACAACCTTATATGCAATCGTCTAAGGCCTTCTTATCATCCCTCATATTACCTTTTCACCTCGAATCCTTTGGTCTGGGTTCCTGTTTTACCTTACGGGTACCCCGATCTATTTCCAGGATTATTTTCTCCGGGACCACTGATCCCTAAAAAACATTGAATATAGCCATTATTTCAGGCCCCGGGAGGGGCCGTGCCGGGCCCTGTCACTTTTTCGCCCCGTTTTTTTTTTTATCACGTGCTCTTGACCTCCACAGCACCCCCATTATCGTTTTCAGCCCCTAAAAGCCTCTTAGGATCCCTCTTGTTGCCTTTTCCAGAGAGGGGAAAAACAACCTTATAGGCAATCGTCTAAGGCGTTCTTATCATCCCTCGTATTACCTTTTCACCCTGAATCCTTTGGTTTGTGTTCCTATTTTTACCTTACGGGCACCCTGGTCAATGTATGGGTTTTTTTTCCATGACCCCTAAACCCCAAAATAAAGTAAATAATAGCCTTTGTTTCAGGCCCCCAGACGGGCTGTCCTGGCCCCGTCATTTCTTCGCCCGGTTATTCTACCACGTGCTATGGACCTTCACAGCACCAACCCACGATCGTTTTCAGACCCTAAACACCTCCTAGGATCCCTCTTACGGCACCTATTTTTACCTTCCGAGCACCCCGGTCGATTTCCAGGATTTTTTTTCTAAGAACCCCTGAACCCCAAAAAAAAGTGAATATATAGCCTTTGTTTGAAGCCCACGGAGGGGCTGTCCCGGGTCCCATCACTTTTTTGCCCCGTTTTTTTTACGACGTGCTATGGACCTACACTGCACGTGGTAAAATTGTTTTCGTCTCCTTAAAACGTCTTAGGATCCCTCTTATTACCTTCTTATCATCCTTCATATGACCTTTTCACCCCGAATCCTTCCAGAAAAACAGTGAATATAGCCTTTGTTTCAGGCCCTTAGAGGGGTCGTCCCGGTCGCTGTGACTTTTTCGCCCCATTTTTTTACCAAGTGCTATGGACCTCCACAACACCCCCCACGATTGTTTTTGGGCGCTAAACACCTCTTAGGATCCCTCTTATGCCCTCTTCTAGAGAGGGGAAAAACAGCCTTATATGCAATTGTTTAAGGCCTTTTTATCCTCCTTCATATAATCTTTTCACCCCGAATCCTTTGGTTTGGGTTCCTATTTTTACCTTACAAGCACGCCGCTCCATTTCCGGGATTTTTTTCGGAGAACCCCTTAACTCCGAAAAACAGTGAATATAGCCATTGTTTCAGTCCCCCAAAGGGGTCGTCACGGGCCCCGTCACTTTTTCGCCCCATTTTTTTTACCACGTGCTATAGACCTCCACAGCAACCCCCACGATCGTGTTCGGCCCCTAAACACCTTATAGGATCCCTCTTATGACCTCTTCCAGGGAGGGGAAAAACAACCTTATATGCAATCGCGTAAGGCCTTCTTATCATCCCTCGTATTACCTTTTCAACCTGAATCCTTAGGTCTATGTTCGTATTTTTACCTTACGGGCACCCTGGTTAATGTACGGGAATTTTTTTTCCATGATCCCTGAACCCCAAAAGATAGTGAATAATAGCCTTAGTTTCAGGCCCCCGGTGAGGTCGTCCCGGCCCCGTCACTTCTTCACTCGTGCTATGGACCTTCACTGCACCCCTGACGATCATTTTCAGACACTAAACACCTCTTAACAACCCACTTATGGCCTCTTCCAGAGAGGGGAAAAACAGCGTTGTATGAAATCGTCTAAGGCCTTCTTATCATTCCTCATATGACCTTTTCACCCCGGATCCTTTGGTTTGGGTTCCTATTTTTACCAGGATTTGCAGGATTTTTTTTCCAGGAACCCTTAACCCCAAAAAACCGTGAAAAATAGCCTTTGTTTCTAGCCCCCGGAGGGGCCTTCCCATGCCCCATCACTTTTTTGCCCCGTTTTTTTTACCACGTGCTATGGACCTCCACAGCAATCCCCACGATCATTTTCAGCCGCTAGACAGCTCTTAGGATCCCTCTTATGACCTCTTCCATAGAGGGGAAAAACTGCCTTATATGCAATTGTCTAAGGCCTTTTTATCATCCCTCATAAGACCTTTTCACCGCGAATTCTTTGGTCTGGGTTCATATTTTTACCTTACCGGCACCCCGGCGATTTATGGGCACCCCGATTTTTTACCAAGTGCTATGCACCTCCACAACACCCCCCATGATCGTTTTCCGGCCCTAAACACCTTTTAGGATCCCTCTTACAGCCTCTTTCAAAGACAGGAAAAACAGCCTTTTATGCAATCGTCTAAGGCCTTCTTATGATCCCTCATCTAACTTTTTCACCCTGGATTCTTTGGTCTGGGCTCTTCTCTTTACCTTACGGGCACCCCGGTCGATGTCCGGGATTTTTTTTTCCGGGACCCCTGAACCCCAAAAAGCAGTGAATAAATAACCATTGTTTCAGGCCCCAAGAGGGCTTGTCCCAGGCCTCGTAACCTTTTCGCCCCGTTTTTTTACCGCGTTCTATGCACCTCCACAGCACCCCCCACGATCGTTTTTTGGTCGCTAAACACCTCTTAGGATCCCTCTTATGGCCTCTTCTGGAGAGCGGAAAAATAGCCTTATATGCAATCGCCTAAGGTCTTCTTATCATCTGTCATATGACCTTTTCACCCCGAATCCTTTCGTATGGGTTCCTCTTGGATCCTTCTAATGGCCTCTTCTAGAGAGGGGAAAAACAACATTTTATGCAATTGTCACCTGGTCTCACCTTAAGAAGAAATTGCGTGCAAAATATGTCTCTTTTGACTTTGATCAGCAAAATTATGTCAAGCTGACTTCTCTATACCAGGGCACTCTGAGTGTGCGTGACTATACTTCAGAGTTTGAAAGGATATTTTTGCTTTGTGACTTGGAGGAAAGAGAACATATTAAGATGGCAATTTTTTTTAAAGGCTTAAACAAGAATATTTATAAGGATCTCGATTTGGCACAATATCATACTTTTGATGATCTCTGCAAGTTGGAATTGAAAGTGGAAAAACGTGTCAAGGGGGAATCCACACAAAATTTTGTGTCTTTCACTCGTAAATTAAACTACACTCCTCGAGATAAACATGTAAAAGCAAATTAGACACAGCAAACAAACCAAGTTCCTGCAACTCCTAGCTCTTCAGGGGACAAACACAAAAAAGTGGTTTCTAAAGCAGAATATGAAAAACACAGGAGATGTTTTGAATGTCAAGGTTATGGTCATATTGCTTCATCTTGTACCTCAAAACATACATTGGCTATAGAACAAGCTAGATTATGGGCAACTGAGGAAGACATTTACAAGATTATAGTTGAAGATGATGAGGACATCATTTAAAACCAGAGAGGGACGATTCTGATGAACACACTCTAGAAACTGTGAATCGGCCTCCATTGCTACAAGGTGGCGAAGCTTTTGTGGTTAGAAGAGCATTGCATTTAGCAGCAGAACCACATGCAATGCACATAGAAAGCCTATTTCACAGTATTTGCAAGATTGGTCCCTACGTATGCAATTTAATCATTGATAGTGGGTCTTGCACGAATGTAGCATCGAAAGATCAGGTAAAAAGATTGAAATTGACGCAAAGAGACCATATTAGTCCTTATAAATAGAATTGCCTTGATGATACAAAAGGAATTGAAGTAAAGAAGCAAGCACTGATCAATTTTCAATTGGGCTATACAATGACGAGTTGTGGTGTGATGTTGTGCCTATGACTGCGTGCCAATTGCTCCTGGGAAGACCATGGAAATATGATAGGAAGGTGCAACACAATGGAGAATCAAATGTGTACTTATTTTTGAAGGATAAGAAACGAATCAATCTCCTACCATTGACTCCATCTGCAAGGACCAGAAACAAACTAGTTTATTTCGTTCATTCTGGTAAGGAATTTGAGAAGGAAGTGGAACAAGGAAACCCCTTCTTATATTCTCTTTGTAAAGGAAGAAACATCAAATAAAGTATCTACAGATTTGCGCCTCACTCCTTTGCTTGAAGAGTTTGCTTATGTGTTTCCTTATGAATTGCTATATGAACTACCCCCAATTATAGGAATTGAACATGCTATTGTTTTCATTCCTGGAGCACCAATCCCTAATAAACCTGGATATAGATGTGATCCTTAAGCATCTAAAGAACTCAAACGCCAGATTGATGAACTAATGCAGATCAAGAATCAATGAATCCATGCGCAGTTCCTACTTTACCGGTGCCTAAAAAAGATGGCTCCTGGAGAATGTGCATTGATTCTAGAGCAGTTAATAACATAACCATCAAGTATTGATTTCGTATGCCGAAACTTGAGGATATGTTGGATGAGCTACATGATGCAAGCTTATTTTAGAAAATAGATGCGTGAAGGGGATGAATGGAAGATTGATTTTAAGACTAAATAGGGTCTATATGAGTGGTTGGTGATGCCTTTTGGTCTATGCAATGCACCTAGTTCGTTCATGAGATTGATGAAAGAGGCATTGAGGCCGTTTCTAAACAAGTTGATTGTTGTCTATTTGGATGATATTCTTGTTTATAGCAGAGATATTCATGAACACCTAGACCATCTGAGGATATAGTTTAGTAAGTTACGCGAGCAGAAGCTGTATGGGAAGCTGGAAAAGTGTGACTTCTTTTAGGAAAAGATTGTTTTCCTTGGATATATTGTCAGTGGCGTAGGTATCGTGGTGGACCCCTCCAAAGTTGAAACTGTTAAAACTTGGAAGATACATACTAATGTGCATGAAGTCAGGAGTTGTCATGGACTAGCTTCATTCTACAGAAGGTTCATTCGAAATTTCTCTACTATCATGGCTCCTATTACTGAATTGATGAAGAAAGGTGAGTTCAAATGGAACCAACGAGCACAGGATGCTTTTGATGAGGTGAAAAGAGACTTTGCAATGCACCAATCCTGGTGTTGCCTGATTTTGATAAGTTATTTGAGGTTGAATGTGATGCTAGTGGTGTGGGCATTGGAGTAATACTAATTTAGGAAAAGCAGGTTGTTTCATATTTTAGTGAGAAGCTGAGAGGCGCTAAACAGAATTATTCCAATTATGATCGAGAATTTTATGCCATTGTTCGAGCACTAGATCATTAGCCTCATTATTTACGTCCTAAACTTTTTATTCTGCACTCAGATCATGAAGCCTTGAAATATATTAATGGTCAACAGAAACTCAACCACAAACATGCCAAGTGGGTGGAATTTCTCCAATCTTTCACTTTTTCATCCAGGTACAAAGAAGGCAAGAATAATGTGGTAGCTGATGCTTTATCAAGGAGATCATATATGCTTACGATGGTTTATACAAGAGTCTTAAGATTTGAGCACCTGAAGGAATTATATGTCAGTGGTTTTGATTTTGCTGCAGAATATCAAAACCCCTCCAGGAATTACACAATTCAGGATGGTTCCTTATTCAGGAACAACAAGTTGTGCATTCCTAAGAGTGGAGTTCTTGAATTGCTGATAAGGGAGGCTCATAGTGGCGCACTTGCTGGACATTTTGGAGTTCATAAGACTTATGATATGGTGAGTGAATATTTCTATTGGCCTAAGATGATAGGTGATATTCAATTAGTCATTTCTTGGTGTGCTACATGTCAGAGGGCGAAATCAACTTTTGTAAAAGGGTTGTACACTCCATTACTAGTTCCTGATACACCCTGGGATAGTGTCAGTATGGATTTTATAATTGGCTTGCCAAGGACACAAAGGGGACGTGTGATGTGGATTTTTAGTAGTACTCACAAATACACTCAAAACCTCACACTTTTTTTGTCAATTAGACTCTCCACTCCCGGACTGACTTAATTGAAGACTAATTAATTAACACACTCTTGTAATTGATTAACTTGGTTCTAAATTTTTTTAATCACTCCAGACTCACAAATTTATGATGGAAATTTCGAAGAAATTGATATCCACAATTGGAGAAAATGTTCGGAAATTTGTATTGAAAAATTCAATTGATAAAACTTAATTTTTATTTATAACCTAATTTTGAGATTATTTATTGCTAATAAACACGTGAAAAATAGGAAATAAACCCCACTTGTGCAACTTGCACAAGTTGCTCAACAAACTAAAAATAAGATTGCCACATCATCATGCAACTTGCACTTTGATCTTATCTTTTCTAATAAACTCTAACTAACTAACTAATCAAGAAATTATCCTAACAACTTGACTAAATAATTAATAAACAATATAATCATCAGAAATTATCCTAAAAACCATGAAAATATCTTGGTGCCCAAGATTGCCAAAAATCGTCAAAATACAAGGCCCTATTTTCGTCGATTTTTGCACAATTTCAAGATTCTTCAAGAACTTCAAGAAATGCTTCAAGATCCAATCTTTTAATCATGAAACCTTCAAGAAACCATTTTTCATGTCTTTTAGCATATTTATTATGATCAACACTCCACAAGAACTAATAATAATAATGTCCAAAATGAGAAAACCCTATCAAGTGAAATGGGAAAAAACTCATGGACCAAACCAACTTGTTCCCTGTAACCACCATGTTTTTCCATCCTGTGAGTGCATTAATTAGAGTTACTATCACTAAACTTAACTAATGACTCACTCCACCAGTGACAAAGTAGTAATGGTCAATATCGTTATTGTTGGCTAGGAAGCCACCACCACTAGAATTTACAGTGTCAACCTTAATCATTATCACCCATACTTGTGATTAATCCTTAACAAAACCAATAGGATTTATTATTAGGTTAATTGGCTCATCCACTATTGGTGTATCATAGGATATCTCGCTTGTACTCAAATTCACATCATTCTCCCATGGTTGAAAAGAATTTGTCCTCAAATTCACGTCATCCCAACATGGAATAAGTGAATTACCACTTGTACATTTTTTGCTTCGCAATATAAGCCATATCCAAACATTGAACAAACTAATTATGACAATCACCTTTTTAACACTCATTGATTCTTGTTCATCAGGCAATTCATCAGGAAACACATCAGCAAATTCTTCTAACAAAGGAGTGAGGCGCAAATATGTTGGTACTTTATTTGATGTTGCTTCCTTTACAAACAGAATAAATGGAGGGTTCCCTTGCTTTACCTCCTTCTCAAATTCCTTAGCAGAAAGGAATAAACTAGTTTGTTTCTGGTCCTTTCCAGCAACTGGAGTCAATGGTAGGAGATTGATTCATTTCCTATCCTTCAAAACCGTATATAAATTCGATTCCCCATTATGTTGCACCTTTCTATCATATTGCCAGGGTCTTCCTAGGAGCAATTGGCATGCAGTCATGGGTACAACATCACACCACAATTCGTCATTGAACAAACTAATGGTAAAGTCTATCAGTGCTTGCTTCCTTACCTCAATTCCTTACCTCTTCACCAGATCTTTGGACGCTACATTGGTGCAGGATCCACTGTCAATGATCAAACTGCAAAGGTAGGGACCAATTTTGCAGACACTATGAAATAGACTCTCCCTCTGAGTTGCATGTGGTTCCATAGTTGTATGCAATGCTCTCCTAACCATAAAGGTTTCGCCACCTTGAATCAATGGAGGTTGATTCACAGTTTCTAGGGTATCATCATCAGAATCCTCCCCACCCTGGTTTTGAATGATGTCCTCATCATCTTCGACAACAATGTGATAAATTTCATCCTCAGTGGCTCATAATCTGGCCTGTTCCATTGTTAAGGTGCGTTTGGATGTACAACCAGAAGCAATGTGACCTAAGCCTTGACATTTAAAACATCTCCTACGATCTTCATATTCGGCTTTAGAAACCACTTTCTTTGGTTTGTCTCCAGAAGGGCTCGGTGTTGCAGATGTTTGTGATGTTTGTGGTGGTTGATTTGCTTTGGCATTAGTATGCTGAGGAGTCTAGGGTGATTTACCAGTGGAAGGCACGAAATTTCGTGTGGTGTCTCCCTTGATACGCTTTTCCACTTTTAAAGCCAACTTGCAGAGATCATCAAAGGTATGATATTGAGCCAGATCAAGTTTCTTATCAATATTTATGTTCAATCCCTTCAAAAATCTCGCCATTTTCATTTGTTCCCTTTCCTCTAAATCGCAAAGCAAAGATAACCTTTCAAACTCTGCAATATAATCACGCACACTCATAGTGCCCTGATATAGAGAAGTCAACTTGACATAATTTTGCTGATCAAAATCAAAAGGCACATATTTGTCACACAACATCTTTTTGAGGTGAGACTAGGAAACTATTTTGGCTTTGTTTTGGCATTTTCTTTTGGCCTTAATGCCCTTATACCACAATCCTGAAGTTTTCGTCAATCTGATATAAGCAATTTTAAAGGTTTTTCTATCATCAAAACCTTTATATTCAGCAATCTTTCCCACTTGTCGTTCCCATTCAAGATAGTCATCTAGGGAACCTTGGCCTGTGAAGTCATCAAGTTTAATGCCCCGACCATCAAACTTGTGCTTGCTTTTGGAACATCTTTTAGGGGATTCAGAAGAAGAAGACGAGTGTGAATCTGCTTCATCATCATTATCACCACGAAAATAGTGTATGGATTGAGGGTCAAGCTTTCGTTGGAATTGTTGAGTCAAAACATCATTAAATGATGTAAATTTGAGTAAATGTGCGATATCCTATGATACACCAACAGTAGATGAGCCAGTTAGCCTAATAATAAATCCCATTGGTTTTGTTAAGGATAAATCACAAGTATAGGTGACAATGATTAAGGTTGACACTGTAAATTCTAGTGGTGGCTTCATAGCCAACACTATGGATATTGATCATTAATACTTTGTCACTAGTGCAGTGAGCCATTAGTTAAGTTAAGTGATAGTAACTCTAATTAATGCAATTACAGGATGGAAACACATGGTGGTTACAGAGAATAAGTTGGTTTGGTCCATGAGTTTTTTTCCCATTTCACTTGATAGGGTTTTCTCATTTTGGACATTCTTATTAGTTCTTGTGGAGTCTTGATCATCATAAATATGCTAAAAGACATGAAGAATGGTTTCATGAAGGTTTCTTGATTAAAAGATTGGATCTTGAAGCATTTCTTGAAGTTCTTGAAGAATCTTGAAATTGCGCAAAAATCAACGAAAATAGGGGCGTGTATTTTGACGATTTTTGGCAATCTTGGGCACCAAGATATTTTCATGGTTTTTATTATAATTTCTGATGATTATCTTGTTTATTAATTATTTAGTCAAGTTTTTAGGATAATATCCTTATTAGTTAGTTAGTTAGAGTTTGTTAGGAAAGATAAGATCGAAGTGCAAGTTGCATGATGATGTGGCAATCTTATCTTTAGCTTGTTGAGCAACTTGTGTAAGTTGCACAAGTGGGGCTTATTTCCAATTTTTCACGTGTTTGTTAGCTGATTTTAGTTAGGATTTTGTTCATGATTATACCTATAAATAATCTCAACATTAGGTTGTAAATAAAAATTAAGTTATACACATTGAAATTTCAATTCAATATTTCCGTAAAATTGCGGAAGTTAAGTGATTAAACTTTGTTCGGTTTTCTATTATAAATTTAGGAGTCAAGAGTGATTAAGAAATTTAGACCCTAGTTAATTAATTATAGCAGTGTCTTAATTAATTAGCCTTTAATTAAATTAATCCAGGAGTGGAGAGTTTAATCGATAAACAAAACGTGTATTTGAGGTCGTATTTGCGAATACTACTAAAAATCCACATCAACGTGACTCAATCATGGTAGTGGTTGAAAGATTCTCTAAAATGACACATTTTATGGCTATGAATAAGACTAATGACGCTCAACATGTTGTTGATCTATACTTTAAGGAGATTGTGAAGCTACATGGAATTTCAAGAAGTGTGGTAAGTGACAGAGATTCGAAATTCATAAGTCACTTTTGGAAGTGTTTGTAGAAGATGGTTGGTACCAAGATGGTTTTTAGTACTTCTCATCACCCTCAAACAGATGGGCAAACAGAACTCACATATAGAACATTGGGTACTTTATTGCTTGGCCTTGTGAGTAAGACGCAGAAGAATTGGGATGTCCGCCTTTATCATGCTGAATTTTCTTATAACAGAGCTATTTCATCCACAACAGGACATTCCCCATTCAAAGTTGTGTATGGAATCAACCCGTATATTCCCATTGATCTGATTCCATTGGCTAGGGATGAAATCCATGCAGATGCGCAAAAACGAGTGGAAATCTTCAATAAAACGTGTGAAGTAGTGAAAAAGAAGATTTTTAAGATGAATGAGGTCTACAGGAGACGATCTAACAACAACAAAACTTAACATGTTTTCAAACCTGGTGATTTGGTATGGATTCATCTCAGAAAGGAACGTTTTCCTCATAAACGAAAGAATAAATTGATGCCTAGAGCTGATGGACCTTTTGAGGTGATTGAAGCATATGGAGATAATGCCTATAAAATTTATTTGCCTGATGAGTATGGTAATGTGAGTGCTGCTATCAATATTGGGGATCTCTCGCCATACTATGATGATGTGAATTTGAGGGCAAATTCTTTTCAACTAGAGGAGAATGATGTGAATTTGACTACAAGTAAGATATCCTATAATGCACCAATAGTGGATGAGCCAATTAACCTTATAATTAATCCTATTGGGTTTGATAGAGATAAATCACAGGTATGGGTGACAATGGTTAAGGAACTTGACACTGTGGATGTTAGTGGTGGTTTCCTAGCCAACACCATTGATCGTTGATACATTGCACTGGTGGAGTAGGTGCCATTAAATAAGTTATGTATTATTAACTAATTTATGCAGTCATACGATGGATACAAATGGTGGTTACAGGGAACAAGTTGGTTTGGTCCATGAGTTTTTTCCCATTTCACTTGATAGGGTTTTCTCATTTTGGACATCATTCCTTTCATTTCTTGTGGAGTCTTGATCATCATAATTATGTAAGATGCATGAAGAATGGTTTTTTGATGTTTCTTGATTAAAATATTGAATCTTGAAGCATTTCTTGAAGTTGCTTAAAATTCTTGAAAAGTTGCGCAAAATTGACGAAGAATTCTTGGGCGGAAATTTTGACGATTTTCAAGGATATTGGGCACCAAGTTATTTTCGTGATTTTTAGCTTTAATTATGATGATTATCTTGTTAATTAATTATTTAGTTAGGTTTTTAGGATATTATCTTAATTAGATAAGTTTGTTAGAGTTTGTTAGCAAGATAAGGTCAAGTTGCAGTGAGGATGTGGCATTCTTATCTTGTGAGTCATACTTGAGTCATATAAGTTGAATTTCAGCCTAGTGGTGGGTGTTTTAGATATTTTTGGGTCTTAGAAAGTTGTCAGAACTTAGTCTTAGGTTGTTCTATAAATAGCTTTGAGAATTCCTTGTAAAAAGACACAAGTTTAATACCTAGAATTTTCGTTCAAAAATTCTGGAATTCCTTGCGCAATTTTACATTGAATATTGGTCATGTTTTTGTTCCTAAATTCATGAATCAAGAGTGACGAACAAATTTAGATCCTAATTAATTAATTACAGGAGTGTGTTAATTAATCAGCTTTCAATTAAATTAATCCAAGAGTATAAATTTAATTAGCCTACACGTGAGTTTTGAGTGACATTTGAGATTACCACTTAAAATCCCCATCACCCCCAACGTTCGTTTTCGGCCCCTGAACTCCTCTTAGGATCCCTCTTATGACCTGTTCCAGAGAGGGGAAAAACATCCTTATATGCAATCGTCTAAGACCTTCTTATCATCCCTTATATGACCTTTTCACCCTGAATCCTTTGGTCTGTGTTCCTATTTTTACCTTACCGGCACCCCGGTTGATGTCCGGGATTTTTTTTTCCATGACCCCTGAACCCCAAAAAAATTGAATAATAGCCTCTGTTTCAGGCCCCAGGAGGGGCCGTCCCGGGCCCCGTCACTTTTTCACCCCATTATTTTACCATGTGCTATGGACCTTGATAGCACCCTCGTCGATCGTTTTCGGGCCCTAAAAACCTCTTAACATCCCACTTATGGCCTCTTCCAAAGAGGGGAAAAACAACCTTATATGCAATCGTATAAGGCCTTCTTATCATCCCTCATACGACCTTTTCACCCCGAATCCTTTTGTCTGGGTTCCTAACTTTACCTTACGGGCACCCTGGTTGATTTCCAGGATTTTTTTTTCTAGGACCCCTAAACCCCATAAAACTGTGAATAAATAGCCTTTGTTTCCGGCCCCGACACTTTTTTGCCCCTTTTTTTACCACGTGCTATGGACCACCACAGCATCCCTCCAAGATCATTTTCGGCCCCTAAACACATTTTAGGATACCTATTATGGCCTCTTCCAGAGAAGGGAATAACAGACATATGCAATTGTCTAAGGCCTTATTATCGTCCCTCATATGACCTTTTCACCCTGAATCCTTTGGTCTAGGTTCCTATTTTTACCTTAGGGGCACCCCAGTCGATTTCTGAGATTTTCTTTTCGAGAACCCATAAACCCCAAAAAAAAGTGAATATTGCCTTTGTTTCAAGCCTTGGAGGGGCCGTCTGAGGCCCCATCACTTTCTCACCCTGTTGATTTTACCATGTTGTATGGACCCCCAGAGCACCCCCCACAATCGTTTTCGACCACTAAACACCTCTTAGGATCCCTGTTATGGCCTCTTCTAGAGAGGGGAAAAACAGCCTTATATGCAATTATGTAAGGCCTTCTTATCATTCCTCATATGAGCTTTTTACCCCGAATCCTTTGGTTAGGTTATTATTTTTACCTTACGGGCGCCTCGGTCGATTTCCGGGATTTTTTTTCGGGACCCTTGAACCCCAACAAACCGAACAATAGCCTTTGTTTCTGGCCCCGGAGGGGCCATCCCGTGCCCCATCACTTTTTTGCTCCATTTTTGTACCAAGTGCTATGGACCTTTGGCCGCTAAACACCTATTAGGATCCCTCTTATGGCCTCTTCCAAAGAGGGGAAAAACAGCCTTATATGCAATCGTCTTATATGCAATGAATCATAGCCTTTGTTTCATGCCCCTAGAGGTGCTGTCTCCGGCCCCATCACTTTTTTCACCGCATTTGTTTTACCACGTTCTATGGACCTCCACCGCAACCCCACGATCGTTTTAGGGCCCAAATAATCTCTTAGGATCCCGCTTGTGGCATCTTCCAGTGATGGGAAAAACTTCCTTATATGCAATTGTCTAAGGCCTTCTTATCATCCCTCATATGCCCTTTTCACCCCGAATCCTTTGCTCTGGGTTCGTACTTTTAACTTACGGGCACCCCGGTTGATTTCCGGAAATATTTTTTCCGGGGAACCCCTGAAACCCAAAAAACA
This sequence comes from Suaeda aralocaspica, assembly GCA_016808085.1. Taxonomy (NCBI): domain Eukaryota; kingdom Viridiplantae; phylum Streptophyta; class Magnoliopsida; order Caryophyllales; family Amaranthaceae; genus Suaeda; species Suaeda aralocaspica. Next base: position 346,574 of record PYUH01000076.1, read on the forward strand.
GTGAATATAGCCTTTGTTTCAGGCCCCTAGAGGGGCCGTCCCAGGCCTTGTCACTTTTTCGCCCCATTTTTTTACCACTTGCTATAGACCTCCATAGCACCCCCCACAATCGTGTTTGGCCCCTAAACACCTTTTAGAATCCCTCTTATGGCCTCTTTTATAGGGGGGAAAAACAACCTTATATTTAATCGTTTAAGGCCTTCTTATCAACCCTCATATGACCTTTTCACCCCGAATCCTTCGTTCCGGGTTCGTATATTTACCTTAAGTGTACACCGGTCAATTTCGGGATTTTTTTGTCTAGGCCCCTGAACCCCAAAAAAACAGTGAATAATAGGCTTTGTTTCAGGCCCTCGGAGGGGCTGTACCCGGCCCCGTCACTTTTTGGCCCCGTTTTTTTTACCATGTGCTATGGCTACCCCCATGATCGTTTTCGACCCCTAAACACCACTTAGGATCCCTCTTATAACCTCTTCCAGAGACGAGAAAAACAGCCATATATGCAATCATCTAAGGCCTTCTTATCATTCCCCATCTGACCTTTTCTCCCCGAATCCTTTGGTCTGGGTTCCTATTTTTACCTTATGGGCACCAGGGTCAATGTCCGGGATTTTTTTTTTCCGGGACCCCTTAATCCCATAAAACAGTGAATAAAAAACCTTTGTTTCAGGCCCATAGAGGGGTTGTCCCGGGCCCCGTCACTTTTTGCCCCATTTTTTTACCACGTGTTATGGACCTGCACAGCACCCACCACGATAGTTTTCGGCCCCTAAACAGCTATTAGGATCCCTCTTAAGGACTCTTCTAAAGAAGGGAAAAACAACCTTGTATGCAATCGTCTAAGGCCTTCTTATCATCCCTCATATGACTTGTTCACCCCGAATCATTTTGTTTGGGTTCCTATTTTTACCTTACGGGCAACTCGGTCAATTTCCAGGAACTTTTTTTTCGGGACTCGTGAACCTCAAAGAACAGTGAACAATAATAGCCTTTACTTCAGGCCCCGTCACTTTTTCGCGCTGTTTTTTTTACCACGTGCTATGGACCTCCAAAGCACCCTGCACGATCGTTTTTGGGCCCCTAAAAGCCTCTTAGGATCCCTCTTATTGCCTCTTCCAAAGAGTGTAAAAACAGCCTTATATGCAATTGTCTAAGGCCTTCTTATCATTCCTCATATCACCTTTTCACCCCGAATCCTTTTGTCTGGGTTCCTATTTTTACCTTACGGGCAACCCGGTCAATTTTCAGGTTTTTTTCCCTTGACCCATGAAACTCAAAAAAAGGTAATAATAATAGCCTTTTTTTCAGGCACCTTGAGGGGCCGTCCCGGGCCCTGTCACGTTTCCGCTCCGTTTTTTTACCACATGCTATGAACCTCCACTGCACCCCCCAGTAGGGGTGAGCACAACCAGGTACCCGGTTATTTTTGCTGTACCCGGTACTGGTTCCGGTACTGGGCGGGTACCCAAATCCGAAGCCAGTCCCGGTCGCTGTCGTACCAGGTATCGAAGTACCCGGTCTCGGTACTGGTCCCGGAAGGGACCGGGTCCGACACCTAGTACCAGGTTGTTTTTTTTTCATAATTTTTTTTTTGGGAAAGATATTTTAAACATAACTTAATACTTTAATATTGTATTTCTTTTGAAAAAAAATTAAAAGATCAAACATCAAATACAATATTACAAATTTAGGCTATATCACTTATATGTATAATGTCGGAAATATTAAAATTAAGCAAATAAAATAAGTACTTTTGTAAAATACCACTTGGAACCGGGACCAGTGAATAAGTGCCTTTGTTCCAAGCCCCCAGAGGGGCCGTCCCGGGCCCCGTCACTTTTTCGCCCCCGTTTTTTTACCACGTGCTATGGACCTCCATATCACCCCCCGCCATTGTTTTCGGACCCTAAACACCTCTTAGAATCCCTCTTATGGCCTCTTCCACTGAGGGGAAAAACAACCTTATATGCAATCGTCTAATGCCTTCTTATCATCCCTTAAATCACCTTTTCACCACGAAACCTTTGGTCTAGGTTCCTATTTTTACCTTACAGGCACCCCGATCGATTTTTGGGATTTTTTTCCTTGACCCCTGAACCCCAAAAAACAATGAACATTTATGGCCTTTGTTTCAAGTCCCCGGAGGAGCAGCCCCTGGCCCCGTCACTTTTTTTGCCCCGTTTTCTTTACCACATGCTATGGACCTCCATATCACCCCCCACGATCGTTTTCGGCCCCTAAATACCTCATAGGTTCCCTATTATGGCCTCTTCTAGTAAGGGGAAAAACAACCTTATATGCTATCGTCTATTGCCTTCTTATCATCCTTCTCATGACCTTTTCATCCCGAATCCTTTAGTCTAGGTTCCTATTTTTACATTACGGGTGCCACGTCGATTTCCTGGATTTTTTATCCAGGACCCTTGTACACCAAAAAACCGTGAACAATATCCTTTATTTCAGGACCTTGGAGGGGCCGTCCAGGGCCCCATCACTTTTTCGCCCCGTTTTATTTTACCACGTGCTATTGTCCTCCACAGCACCCCTCACGATCGTTTTCGGCCCCTAAACACCTCTTAGGATCCCTCATATGGACTCTTCAAGAGAGTGAAAAACAGCCTTATATGGATCGTCTAAGGCCTTCTATTCATCCCTCATATGACCTTTTCACACCGAATCCATTTGCCTGGGTTCCTATTTTTACCTTACGGGCACCTAGGTTGATTTCTGGGATTATTTTTTCCGGGATCCCTGAACCCCAAACCAGTGAATATAGCCTTTGTTTCAAGCCCCCGGAGGGGCCGTCTCAGGTCCAGTCACTTTTTTGACCCGTTTTTTTACCACGTGCTACGGACCTCCACAACACCCCCCACGAACGTTTTCAGCCCCTAAACGCCTCTTAGGATCCCTCTTATGCCCTCTTTAAGAGAGGGGAAATACAACCTTATATGCAATTGTCAAAGGCCTTCTTATTATCCCTCATATGACCTGTTCACCCCAAACAGTTTTATCTAGTTCCTATTTTTACCTTACTGGCATCCCGATCGATTTCTGGGATTTTTTTTCCAGGACCTCTGAAGCGCATAAAGTAGTGAATAAATAGCCTTTGTTTCAGGCCCATGGAGGGGCTATCCCGGGCCCGGTCACTTTTTCGCCCCGTTTTTTTACCACGTGCTATGGAGCTCAACAGAACCCCCCACGGTCGTTTTTGGCCGCTAAACACCTCTTTGGATCACTCTTATGGCCTCTTCCAGAGAGGGGAAAAATAGCATTATATGCAATCATTTAAGGCTTTCTTATCATCCCTCATATGACCTTTTCACCCCGAATCCTTTGGTCTGGGTTAATATTTTTTCCTTTCGGGCCCCCGGTCGATTTCCGGGAGTTTTTTTCCCGGGCCCCTTGAATCCCAAAAAACAGTGAATAATAGCCTGTGTTTCACGCCACTAAAGGGGTCGTCCCGGGCCCCGTCACTTTTTCACCCCGTTTTTTTACCACGTGCTATGGACCTCCACAGCACCCCCCACGATCATTTTCGGACCCTAAACAGCTCTTAGGATCCCTCTTATGGCCTCTTCCAGAGAGGGGAAAAAGAACCTAATATGCAATCATCTAAGGCCTTCTCATCATCCCTCATATGACCTTGCCACCCCGAATCCTTTGGTCTTGGTTCCTATTTTTACCTTATGGGCACCGCTTTCAATTTCTGGCATTTTTTTTCAGGACCTTTGAACCCCAAAAAATAGTGAATAATAGCCTTTATTTCAGGCCCCCATAGGGGCCGTCCCGGGCCCCGTCACTTTTTCGCCCCGTTTTTTTACCACGTGCTTTGGACCTCCACCGCACCCTCCACGATCGTTTCCGGCCGCTAAATACCTCTTAGGATCCCTCTTATGGCCTCTTCTAGAGAGGGGAAAAATAGCCTTATATGCAATCGTTTGAGGCCTTCTTATCATCTCTGAATTGACCTTTTCACCCTGAATCCTTTGGTCAGGGTTCCTATTTTTACCTGACGAGCACCCCGGTCGATTTCCGGGATTTTTTTATCCGGGACCCCTAAACCTCAAAAACCAGTGAATCATAGCCTTTGTTTCAGGACCCTAGAGGTGCTATCCCTGGCCCGTCACTTTTTCTCCCTATTTTTTTACCACGTTCTATAGACCTCCACAGCAACCCACGATCATTTTCGGGCCCTAAACAACTCTTTGCATCCCTCTTATGGCCTCATCAAGAGACTGGAAAAACTTCCCTATATGCAATTGTCTAAGGCCTTCTTATCATCCCTCATATGACCTTTTCACCCTTAATCCTTCTGAAGTGGCACGCCATATCATGCCCCATGTAAGCATATTATTGGGCCACGTGTCCCATTAATTATGCAAAATGCCAAGTCATATTCTGTTTACGAACTGCATGGATGACTACGTGTCGCCCTTGAGATCGTGCCACGTGATCGGAGAGACTACTCTATGCTATGGGCCAAAGGCCAAAGGTTAGAAAGGCCTAACAAGGGCTCATAAAGGCACAAGCCAATCACCAAGGGACAAGTGTCCTAAAACCATAGGTCACCCTTGGTGATCTTGCGTATAAATACCCCATGGGGGCATTCATTCATTCAATCACATTCACTCTCCTATAACTCCTACATAATACTAGAGTCTCTCTCTCTAAAATCTCTCTCTAGATTAGTATTGTTAATTATTGTTATTTAACCTTAATCCTCCCACAAATACTTACTTAAGCATCGGAGGGGGAAAGATCCTACAAGGATTTTGTTCCCTTGTTTTGCAGGAACCGAGGTCCGAGCCATGAGGAAGTGAACAAGCCAACATCAGTCTGTCTGAAGTGTTGCTCTCTAGTTCCCTCTCCACGTATTCAGTTGAAGTGACCCCACCAGGAACTCTATTTCTTGTGGAGTCTTGATCATCATAATTATGCTAAAATGCAGAACAGATTCTTGAAGGTTTCTTGATTAAAAGATTGGATCTTGAAACATTTCTGGAAGTTTCTTGAAGAATATTGAAATTTGCGCAAAAATAGCGAAGCAAGTCATGGCGTGTTTTTGGCGATTTTTCCAAGTTCTTGGGCAGCAAGTTATTTTGTGATTTTTAGCTTAAAATCTGATGATTATGTTGTTAATTAGTTATTTAGATAAGTTGTTTGGATATTTTCTTGATTAGTTATTTTGTTAGAGTTTGTTAGGCAAAGATAAGATCAACATGCAAGGATGAGGTGGTATACTTATCTTGTTGAGTGCTTATTTTGTGTAGGCCGAATCTCTTAAAGATTTTTGCGTGCTTTTGAGTTGTTTAGGAGTTGTTTTAGTTCCTTAATAAGTTAGGAAGATTATTCAAGATTGTTTAGGAGTCCTAAGGTATTTATACTATAAATACCCATGTTTTATTCAATAAAATTCAGATTTTGATCATTGTTCATATTTATTATTCGTTATTTTTGTGTGCGAGTTTCATACAAAATTACAAAAGGAATTCGAGTGTTTTGAGAGTTAAAAGCTTCACAATATTCACCATAGTTTTAGGATCTGTGATTGAGTATTCTCACAAAGATTAAAACATTCTTAGAATTAGATTGTTGAGTGTTCCAATCTAACCTAAGTTCGTGAGTTTCATTGATTGTGAGTGTTCCAATTTATGAAGTTCTTTAAAATCAATCTATCTTAACTTTAAGCCCTTAGTTTGAACATAAGATATAGATCAACATCAACAGGTTACAAGATCCATTAATATGCTATCCCACTTCTATCCTGGTATTTCAAGTGGTTAAACTTCTCCTTGTGGTCTTTTATGTTCAAATTTCACCATTGTACAAGTAAGACACTTGCTCACGGTTCAGCCACTTCTCTTTTCATTCTAGGCTACCAATACACCTTTTTCAAATCCTTATACAGCTTACACCTCTAGTATGAACCGAATATGGTGTATTCACTACTAAAAATCCCCCGCCCCCCTTTGTTGACACTATTTCCGCCTATTTGCAACACTTTAAAGTGTCGGAAAAGTCACTACCGACACTTTCATAAAGTGTCGGAATATCACGTGACGAGATTTCTTGACACTTTAAAGTGTCAGTATTATGGACACAAAAAAGTGTCAGTATTTTAATGTTTCCGACACTTTAAATTGTCAGTAACACAGCTAAATGCAACTCTACCAAAATTTACCCGCCAAGTTCCTCGACACTTTAAAGTGTCGATTCTTATTTTGCGGGATTTTGAGGGAAAATAATTGACACTTTAAATAGTCAAGTAGACTAGGGGTATAAGTCTGATGTATACAGTAAGTAGACACTATAAAGTGTCGGCATTCCCAATTTGTAGAAACTAAAAAATACCCTGTTGCCACATTTGTGCTACTTGTTGAAAATTGTGAAGCTAGTATTTGAACATATATACTACGTGCTTTTCATCATCATAGAAACTTATAACCTGGAAGAGAAATTATATTTCATAATATAGATTCATCATACAACATCATCCACCCTTTAATACTGAAAAAGTTCAAATACTAAAAATGCAATCTAGAAAGACAATCTAAATACTATAAAAACTAATAATTTAAAATGTTTAAACATCTAAGTACTAAAAAACACTCACAATTAAAAAGTTTGACAACCAAAAGACTACTTAATTTTAGTGAATGGTCATATACGATATGCCATTGTTGTAAGATCATCAAGTTGAATTTTGTCGGTTTGATTCATCCATTTCTTCAGTTTATTCACTCAAATCTTCTATATTCTGAAGAAAAAAAAGCATTTGATTAATAGATATAACAAGGTATAAATGCAGTAACATTTGGGTATAGTAGTGATAAGGGTGGACAAGTATACATGTATTTTTTATATTCTTTAATTCTTCATACTCTCTTTATACTCTTTACACACGAATAGTTGTGGGTTCTATTATACTATTTTCAAATGAGTTTTAATGTATTTTGTTGTAGAAATTGGGGTGGGGGAAGTAGGTATGGAGCAAGAGCAAAATGCAAAAATAATACTTGCCTTTGGTGTCTTATCAGGCTCAAGTCGAGATTGAAAGAAACGCTGCCTATTCCAAAAGGGGATTTGCCATTCAAATATCTTAATGGTTGCATGTGTTCTACCTATTTGTGTACATATGAGCCACAAGATGAACTATAAAAACACACAAGCTAATATTATTCTTTCTTTTTATTATATAGGAAGGAAGACTAGCTCTGGAGGAAGGCTATATTGCTTCTAACAGATATGAACTAACAAGTCTGAACTAACAGGTTTGAACTAAACTAATGTTATTGCTTCTATCTATGAGAATAGCTTCTAACATGTCTGAACTAACCAGTGTATGTATGATCTGAACTAATGAGTAATAGGTCTGAACTAATCTGTAATGGGTCTGAACTAACGAGTAATAGGTCTGAACTAATCCGTAATAGGTCTGAACTAATCATTAAGCTTAAAGGTTACTTACTTACGATTTAACCTTGTCTAGCAATCAACAATTAAACACTTGTAAGGTTCTCTAAATGTAAGCCCTGTAAAATCGCAAATTCATTGACCATTTAACACCCGAATAAAACAAGATACAATTGGAGAGGACATAGACTAACCTGCTCATTTATGGAGCGTAAAGCAGCATTAGTGGCCGCTAACATTTCTGGAGATATACGACCACTTTGCACAACACTCAACAAGTCACTCATAGAATATGCAATTTTCTTTATAAGGTTAGTTGTGTGATTCTTATGCCTTGCAAACTTAATTTTAATATCATGGTCTCCGTTATTACTCATTTCTGATGTGATACGTCTTTTTCATAACAACGAATGCACGCCCATCACGTCACTTCTCTTCACTCCAAACCCATACCCAATTGGTTTCTGGTTATTATTATCTTTGTCGTACATGAGCTCATTAAAAGCTTCATCTTCAATCTCTGTTATTGTCTTCGATGATGAAGAACTAGCAACAGTTTCATCAATCTTAGATTTTGCGACATTCTACAATTACTCACAAGGACACCGATTAATAGCTAAGAACACCGAAATGCCAACAGTACATATTTCATCATCTAATAACACCAAAATGAACCCACAATATGATATAAAGTAATGTGTAATGTACAAGAAAAGAGTAATGTGAAACATACAATCAATTCTTCAGTACTAGTTTTCTCGGGATAAACTCCATCCTTTGCTTTGTGAGTTAAATCAAAAAATTCATAACCACCTGGCTCCCTTCCATGTTTTGCCTCCTACAATATTTTGAATATTATTTAAGTAATATAAATTCTAATTACTTTTAATAAACAAGGAGAAAGCTTTTATGACATACAAATTCATCTCTTGAAGTAGCAAAGCTTGTAGAACCATTGGTATGAAGATAACCAAGCATGGAACGCGCTTCTCTTCCATTGGCAACATATTTCTGACCATTGTACACATACCATAATTTTTAGGAGCAACGCTTTCAAATACTAGAATAAATTGAAGTAGAAAAAGAAGAAGAAGAAGAAGAAGAAAAAAGGTACCTTACTTTTACTTGAATACCAATATTTCAAACCAAGTACCTCGTTGCATTCCACTTGGCTTCTTGTTCTCAATTTCTTGCCCAGTTCGCATACTTGGGTTGAAGTAAATAGCTTTCAACTCAAACTTCCATTGTCTATGATGCTTACCGACGTGCTTAAGTATTGCATCATTGTAGGTCCTACCATCAGGAATTATGAATTTTCCCTAAAAGGAGAAAAAAAAATAGCAAGTTTGTGTAAGAATAATTCATAAAATAGATAATGGGATTTATATATCTTGAAACCATAATTGCACAAACTTACACGAATCAGATCTACAATGTCTTCTTGCACTTGTTGGTTTACATTTCGCCAATTTTCTACATTAATTGGACACAACTCAGGATTTTAAGCGACAGTTGAAATAAACTTCACAAGAAATGCTTCCCCCTTTTTAATTGGTTGGTTATATTGATTGAAAGAAACCTCAAATCTAAATCCATCTTTCATGAACCAAGCATCATGTGGTTGTATAGATCCACTCCATATTTCCACTTTCCCATTTGAATCTGTGATTATAATGTCAGGAAAATCGTCATCACAACATAAAAGATCATATAACAAGCAATCAAAAAGTGGTTAGTGCAATATTATGCATAAAAACATTCTTCTTCATTCCATAGTAATAACATGCAACATAACCACACAACAAGCTATGCTCCATATTATTTCTACATTTAATGTTATATTTAATTACCTATAGCACAAACATTCTCACTTGCATCAAATATCACATCGTCTGTCCAATCTCGAGGTTCTTCATTGGAAGAGTTGGCATTGACTGCAACAGAAAAACTCCTTTTTCCTTTTCCCCTTAACCTATCAGTGCGACCACAATCTTTAGTAGCCTCATTAGAGGAGTTTGTTTGCATTGACTGTTCAGTCGGAGTATTAGCTTGCCGTGGTTGTTCAGAACCTTAATTGGAACCTATCATTTCTTGAGCAGCAACATTGGTTCGTTTTCTTCGAAATATAATCTCTTCTTCCACAAACATAAACCAGTGAAAACAAATGTAGACATATATATATATATGTCATCTTCAACGTAAAAGACTTGTTTTGCTTGGGATGAGAATATAAAAGGATCATCATGTAGCATTCTTCCTCGATGCATCAATCGAGAGAAGTTAACAGAAATGCCACCATTACAATGATGTTCTAAGCCCTTATTAATGTCTACCCAATCACATCAAAACATTACAATTCTATACATTCCATAGTAGTTTAGTTCATAAATATTTGTGACTTTTCCATGGTAATTTTGCCCATCTGCCACACCATAACTCCTGAATTTTGAGTTGAGCGATTGCGGTCACGATCTATTATAAGGAACTTATACCCATTCACGAACAAACCATTGAACTCTTTACCATGCCCGTACAAACCACGAGCTAAAGATTTTCTTTTCTTCCCTTGCTCAGTAGAAGTATCTAGGTCGTGTACCTAAACAAATGAAGATTAATAAAACACTATACCATGTTGCTTTAAGACAATTTTTACGACTTATAAAGACAAGCCAAGTAACCTGGTTTTTGAGCCATTCAGAAAAATACTTAATAATCCACTCATTCTCTGCACTTCGTCGTATTCCTCTAAATCGACTCTCTCGTCGCTTTTCATGTAAGAACTCACTAGGAACAATGAAAATTATTTTCAACATATTGTTGCTTTCGTAATTTATAATAATATTGAAGTCTTAAATAAAAACTTACTCGCGAAGGTCCCTTATCTCATCAGAATGGAGGAGGACATAACGATGTGCTTGTTCAAGACTTATATCATCCAACACAACATCTTTTTCCATTCCAATAACTCGACTACCAGTATCAAATAAGTAACCAATTTTCTTGACAAGGTCACTTTGTTTAAGCTTATTAAATAGGGTCTCAATTTCTTCACGATACCTTGAGCAAAAGTTATTAGTTTCTTCTACATGGTACCCTTCGGCCATTGAACCTTCTGGTTGAGCTTTGTTAGTCACATATGATTTCAAGTGGGCCAAGTACCTTTCAAACATTGTGTAAGCATAAGTAATCAAGACTTTATAAAAAAGAGTAAATGTATTCTATTATGCTAGTTTGGTTTTTGTTTTAATACGAATAGAATACACTACTAACCTTTCAATGGGATACATCCATCTATAGTGAACTGGACCACCAAGCTTCACCTCCTCTACTAAATGTATAACCACATGAACCATGATTATGAAAAAAGGTTGGCGAAAATTCTATCTCCATCTTACAAAGAGTCAAAATAATCTTAGATTGTAACTCATCCATGTCTTTCACATCAAGAGTAGTGGAGCACACGATTTTGAAAAAGGATGACAAATCTGAAACTAACTCCATAATTTTCGTAGTTTTAGGTGCTCGTAACGCTACTGGTAGAATATCTTGCATAAGAACATGATTGTCGTAACTCTTAAGTTTTTGAAGCTTTTTTTGCTTCATATTCACACAACGAGAGATGTTAGACCCATACCCATCTGGATCTTTTACTTTTTGCAAAACCCTTAAGAATCGTTGCTTATGTTGAGATGACATAGAATAAGACGCTGTAGGCATAATTTCATGCCCGTTAGAATCCTTTTGAAGCCAAAGGTGAGACTTTATTCCAATCTTTTGGATTTCTTGTCTAGATATCTTATCATCTCTGTTTTTGTACTCCATTTCCAAAAATGTTCCTAAAAAATTATCACACACATTTTTCTCAATATGCATAACATCTAAATTATGACGAAGAAGATTGTACTCCCAATAAGGTAAATCGAAGAATATACTCCTCTTACTCCACTAAACATTTTCATCCCTATCATCAACCTCATCATCTTGTAATGCCCTCTTTTTTTTGGAAGACTTTTTCCTTTCTCCGTAAACATAACCAACCCCTTCTTGTTGAGTACGAATCTCCATCCCTGATTGACGAATTGGAGCATGGCCATGCTCTTCATTCCCATCAAACAAATGGCCTTGAGATCGATAAGGGTGATTAGATGGCAACCACTTACGATGTCCAACGTAGCATAATTTTCTTGCAAATTTGGTACAATGTGTATCATGGGCACATGAAGGACATGCATAATAACCTTTAATACTCCACCCTGACAACTTTGCATACGCGGGAAAATCATTGATTGTCCACATTAAGGCTGCTCGAAGTTTGAAATTTTGTTTCTTATAAGCATCAAAAGCATCTACACCTTCCCATAAAAGTTTTAGCTCATCAATCAAGGGTTGTAAGAAGATGCCAATATCAATACCAGGGCTAGTTTTTCCGGGAATTATGGAGGAAAGAATAAATGAAGCACGCTTCATACATAGCCATGGTGGTAAGTTATAGATCATGAAAACCACTGGCCATGTACTATGCGTGGTATTCATTAAGCGATAAGGATTGAACCCATCACATGCAAGATCTATCCTCACGCTACGAAGATCCTTGGAAAAATCAGGATACCGACTATCAAAATCTTTCCATGCTAAGCCATCCGAGGGATGCCTCAACTTCCCGTCCTTCATCTCCTCGAGATCCTTTCCATGCCATGTCATATTTTCAGCAGTCTTACGTGACATATATAATCTTCTTAGCCCGATTAATGGAAAGTATGGCAACACCTTCACTGGCTCACCTTTGGTTTTGTTGATATTATCGCTATTTGCATCACTCTTTCACTTCCATCTAAAAGTATTACATTTTGGACATTCATTATTTTCTGAATACTCACCACGAAAGAAAATGCAATTGTTTGGGCACGCATCAATTTTTTCATACCCAAGACCCAAGTGATTAATCATTTTCTTGCTCTCGTAATAGGAAGATGGGAATTGCATAATTTGAGGAAATGCTTCAATTAATAATTCAAGAATCATGTCAAAGGATTGTTCAGACATATGGAACATACATTTTATGTGAAAAATGCGCAAAAGAAATGACAGTTTTGAAAAGGTTGTGCATCCTTCATAAAGTCCCTTATTAGAAGCTTCTAATAGTCTTTCAAACTTGGCCTTCTCTTTTTCATCAAGAAGTTCAACAGAGGATGGAGTGGGCTCCTGAAATGATGAATGATAAGAAGTAGGTTCATGTTGAAAGCTTGGCAACTGATACTTGAACAAGCTTGGTTTGAATCTATAGGTTCAACAACACCAGGGATATTAACACCAAATGCATCTCCTAATAAGCCCCTCATATCGTCCCGTCCCATTTGGGTACTTAGGGTCTCCCNTGCCATTTGGGTAGTTAGGGTCTCCCCAATAGTATTTTTAGTAGACTTTCGCTGATCACTCATCACACGCTCAAGAACATCTCCTTTTCCATGAAAGATCCAGTTCTTATACTACTTGTCAAACTCTTTGAACATAATATGCTGCTCTATTTCTTGTATAGGCAACCATTTTTTCACTAAACATCTCTTGCAAGGGCATAAAGCTTTTCCGTCTATAAGCCCTTCTTTAGCCAGCACAATAAATTTAAAGGCTCCAGCACGATAAGCCGGATGATTATTATGTAATTCGATCCAACTATTATCCATTTAATTTCCTTCAAAATTAAAAAAAAAAAAAAACAAACGAAGCCTTGCACCATTTAAAATATATTAATCATAAAAAAATACCCATACAAAAAACATCAACGAGATTCACTCTTAATTGACGATAAAATTTATATAGCAATGATAGAAAATTATGTAATTGAAAATTGATAATCATATGAGTGTACATATATATGTCAAGGTTGGGTAATTAAAGTCACTATGTTTAGTCACTTCTAAATTACACTATAGTCACTTAGTAATTAAGTTATATGCATGTATGAATTGTCATTTTAGTTACATAAATATTGCATCGATCAACAGTAAAGAAATAATAATAATAATAATAATAATAATAATAATAATAATAATAATAATAATAATAATAATAATAATAATAATAATAATAATAATTGATATACAAACACTACTCACTGATCACTAAAACCTCTTCACTCGTTTTAACATCAACAACAATGATAAAAGTTACTTTTTTTTCTTTTGCTAAATAATCGTGAACAATGAGAAAATAGAGCTACCTAAATCTCAGTAAAAACCTCAGCTTTATTTTTGCGGGGTTGAAAGGAGTATAATAAATCAATCAAATTTGAATATCAATTAAACTAAACTAAAATGTAATTTACAATTACAACTCAAAATTGGAATTGCAATACAGAAATTTATCATATAAAAAAAATCCAACTTTTACTCATCCAATTTAAGCGAAAATAGGTGCAATTAGCAAGCGAATTACTCATGAGCAATTGGTACTCTAATTGAGGAAATAAGTATTTAATGCATACTTGATTGTCGAGCAATTGGGTTTGGCAAAGAGCATGGAACCAAGCAATTCCACCAGATTGTTAATGGTGAATCCACCTTAAGTTATGTGAAATGATTGAATGTAACTGAATTTAACCATCTTTATTCCAAAAAGTTCAAATAAAATACAATCCACAATAAGAACAGTTTCATTCAATGAAATCAAACCCTAAACAAATTCAACTTTGTTTCCCGCTAGTTTCCCCTACTAAGAGATCACCTTACTTTTATGGAGGAAAAGGTTGTGAAGCTGCAAAAGGGGAAAAACAACTACCATTCAGCAAAGGCAATTTAAATTCAGCATCATGTATAGTACTGTACATTTTATGGCATTGACTAGTGATTGTAAATTTTTTTTTTTTGGTAAAATGTAAGTGATTGTATTACCAAAAAGGAAAAAATACATCCTAAAACTACTAAGGCAAAATTGACTCAATTTTGCACAAAGTAGTCCATAAAGCTCAACTATACCAAACACAAACAAAACCTGAGCTATACAAAACATAAAATCATCCACAACAACAAGCCAAGAACAACCAAAACAACATCACAGCAGCCCAAGGGAATCAGGACATCCTCAAAACAGCAGCTTATAGCTCCAAACAAGACCACCTACTACCAGTCCTCCACCACCAAACCAAACCAGCCACCAAAGCAGCAGCCATAGCACCACCATACAGCAAAACCAGTCTCATAACCAAACCAGATACTGCAGAACAACTGCACTGCAGTACTGCTCTTTATATAAAACCAGCGAAGTCAAACCAACAGCCACAAAAAAAAACCTTCCCCATCCCTCATAGCAAACCACAAGACTTCAAAACTGCAGCCAGCATACTGCAGATGCACTGCATAACCAGCAAAAACACCAACCAGCCTCCTTAACTGAGCAACAGAAATAGCACACAATCCAGCATAGTAAGATTCAAGCTGAGATGAAAAAAAAACATCCTGCAAATGTAACCAAGACCAGGAAACTGATCTACAGCAACAAAAAGCCCACAAATGCATACAAAGGTCTAGGCACAGCAAGGCCTGACCTAGAGCACCTGTCAAACCAAAACAGTTAACCAGAATCCTCAACTGCAGCACCAAAACCTGCCAAATCCAAAACTGCAGCACCATAACCTAAACTACAGTCAAGCCTGAGACTCCTCACTACACCCCCAACACGAAAAACTACTCATCTCTACAGCAAACCATCTCACAGAACCCCAACCAAACTGTTTTCCATGGAAATTCAATCCCAAACAACTTGCACTCATACCACAGGCACCACCACCACATCATAAAAGCAGACACAATATGCTACAACCTGTGAACCCAACTTTCCAAATGGGGACAAAAGAAAAACTACACCCTGCAATTATGCCTAAACCTACAGCCTAACACTTTCACCACCTCCCCAACCAACCTCTGCACACCACGAAGACACACCCAAAAAACCATGAAAAACAAAAAATTCAGGTCCCTACTCCACACTTGCAAAACTGCCCAAAATACAGGCAGCATGACAGAGCAAGAGCAGAGTCGGCAACAACCAGAAAACAAAACTCAATTACAGCCTATGAAAGTTGAACCAAAACATCTGCAAAGAACCATTGAAGCCTGTGGCACTTTCATAAGCTCAGGCAAACCCCTAGCCAAAACAGCGCCACCACAAACAGCACACATACTAAAGTAAGATTAATCACTTCCCTACACTAGATTGCTGCTAAAAAACAGCCTGTGATTGTAATTTTTATTGGTCATAATGTGTATTCATTATGTCTTCAACGTGTAGTCTGAATTTTAATTTTTTTAACTCTTATTTTTGTGTACCACTAATTTTAGGTTGTCAAGATCTAGTTAGTTAATTGTTATTTTGCATCAAGAGACATGGATTAGTTTATATTTCGAGTTACATTCATTGACTCAAACTTTGGGGTGCTACAATCAATATGTCAAGCATTGAACACAATGGAAACTAGACAAAAACCATGGCAGCTAAATCAACCTCTAGCACGAACAAGGGCTTCAACTTGTGAAAAAGTATCATTAAGATGTCAAAAAAACATTTAAGTATAAAACTAATTAATAAGTACTGAAATCTAAAAATTGGTCAAGTTAATAAAAAAATTGGTCAAATTATTTGTAAATGATTTCAATTAAATTTTCAAGTTGGTGTATATTTTGTAATTGTCATGTTTTTGTAATTGATTGTAGCATCCCCACAAAGTTTGTGTCAATATGTGTAATTTTTCCTTATCCTTTAAATGGTTTAAGAATGATACATCTTGTAAAATCAACACAATACACACGTTACAACTCATCAAATTTCGAAACTATTCCAGAAAATTAGAAAATTTTTTACATGCAAATTGAATCAATTACTTAAACAAAATAAACTACAAAAAAATTCAAAATTTTTAGCATGCAAATTGAAAGCAGTTTAGTAAATTAAACAAATTAACAAACCAATTAAACTAAACTAGAATTCGAAATTATTCCAGGTACAATTCAAACACAAAATACATCTCGTTCGTAATATGAATTACAAAATAGACAATTTCAGTTTTATTCGGAAATTCGAAACTATTCAAGAAAATTCAAACACACAATATAACTCATCATAGTTCAATCGAAAACAAGGTAAGCGAATAATTGTTTGATGGATACCTGATTTTGTACAATTCTGTGTGGAAATTACAGCAGGACCGAGCAAGCAACTCCACCAATCCAAGGATTATATACGACTTTGAATACTGAAATTCAAGATAAAATACGACTAAGAATTTTGTGGGAATGGTGTTGTAATTTCCGTGGGAGATGAGTGGGAATTGCAATTGAATTGGGGTTGAATTACAACGGAGAATTGTGTTGGAGAATTGTGTGGGAGAATTGCAATTGAAGACTAACTATTAAGAATTGTTTGGGAATTGAGATTGAACTGCAATGGAGAATAATCGTGCATACAATGTTTGATTTTGTTCGTGGAATCGTGGGTGATATGGTGAATTGAGTTTGAGAGTAATGAATAATGTGTGAGGAAGGATATACTCTTAAACCCTACAAACTACAACTCCCTCTACCGCCCTTTTTTTATAATTTGATTTAATTAATTATGAAGTCCCACCAAAAAGGAGTAGTTTAGTTGGCCAAATTTTTGATAATTTAATGTGCCGGGAGAAGTGTCAGAAACATAAGGATACATAAACAAACATCCGACATTTCTAAAGGTGTTGAGGAAAAAGTGTCGGGATATCAAGGATATTGTAGTAGTGATTATATATGACCTTCCTCCACGATTCTCCATTTCTAATCTTCAGATTTTTGTGGTACACACCACCTTCCTTTGTAACTCAAGCTTCCATCTTCATGGATTTTGAAGTCCATAGCCTTGCTTGCTTTCAATTTCTCCTTTATACTACCCAATTTCGCATCTCCATTCTGGTTCTTGTTAATCTCCTCAAACACTGTTGGTTGGATACTAAGGTTACAAAGTATTCCTTCCCACTCTCCCTCTTTCACTATCTCTAAGTTCATTCTCCCCATGTCTATACACAGCTCGTTAGCGACCACTAGAGAATTCACTCCATGTCTATTTTTAGGAGTTAGAGCATCTGCTACCACATTGGCATTCCCTTAATGGTATTGGATATTTAAATCGTAATCCTTGTTCAACTCAAGCCATCTCCTTTGCTTCATATTCAAATCCTTCTGAGTGAATAAGTACTTTAAACTCCTATGGCCCGTGTAGATCCTACATTATACTCCATACAAGTAATGCCTCCATATCTTGAAAGCATACACAATCGCTGCTAGCTCGAGATCGTGTGTGGGATGGTTTTCTTTGTATGGCTACAATTGTCTCGAACCATACGCAATCACCTTTCTATTTTGCATCAAAACACATCCCAAATCATTTTTAGAAGCATCATTGTACACATCGTAAGAAGCACTCTCATCTGGCAAAGTCAGCACCGGTGCCGTAGCTAAACGCTCCTTTAAGGTCTTAAATGCCTCCTCATACTTATCACTCCAAACAAAATTACATTTCTTCTTCATTAATTACGTCATTGGCTTAGAGAGTCTCGAAAATCCCTTCACAAACCTCCTGTAATATCCTTCTAAACCAAACAAACTTCCTGCATTTGTCCCATTCTTAGGTGTAGTCCACTCCTTTACTGCTTCAATCTTGGCTTGATCTACTTCAACCCTCTTTTGACACAAAATGTCCCAAAAATGCAAATTTCTCCAACCAAAATTTACATTTCGAGAACTTAGCATTCAACTTATATATTCTCCCTTAGTGTCATCAAAATTGTCCTCAAATGTTCCACATGCTCCTCTTTACTCTTGGAGTACACCAAAATATCATCGATAAAAACTACAACAAACTTATACAAGAACCTTTGAAAGATCCTATTCATTATGTCCATGAAAATTTCTGGCGATTTCGTTAACCCAAAATGCATAACAGTGACATCATAATGCCAAAACCTCGTACCAAAAGTCGTTTTAGGTATGTCCTCTTTAGTAATCCTCAATTGGTGGTATCCTGACCTCAAGTCAATCTTTGAAAATATTGTAGCTCCTTTCAACTTGTCAAATAAATCATCAATCCTTGGTAAAGGATACTTGTTCTTGATCGTCACCTTATTTAACTCCCTATAGTCAATACACAACCTCAAACTCCCATCTTTCTTTTTCACAAACAGCACTACTGCTCCCCAAGGTGAAGAACTAGGCCTAATGTAACCTTTCTCCAACAAATCTTGTACTTGCTCTTTCAACTCACTCATTTTCGTAGGTGTCATCCTATATATATGGTGCTTTGGAAACAGGTGTTTCCCTGGAACTAAGTCTATGGTGATGTCGATTTCTCGCTTCGAATGCATCACACGAATCTCCTCTGGAAACACATCTTGGAAATCTCTCACTACGTCAATATCTTTAGGTTTAGAAGACTCAACATGATCTACATCGCTCACACTACAAAGATAAATTGGAATACCTCTTTTCACAAACCTCATCACTGACACTATTTTGTTATGTTTTGGCCTTCCAGCCCTCCAATAGCTCACTTTCTTACCGTTATTAAATAACGAGATCTTCTATGGCTCACACAAATTCTCAGCCTTATGCTCACTCAAAAAATCCATCCTCAGAATCACTTCCAAGTCACCCCAATCAAACTAAATCAGGTTGGCCTTAAACTCCACTTTCTCAATTTCAATTAGAACATCAAAAAATCTCCTTAAACACTCTACCCCTTGTCCTGATGGTAGCACTATTAACATATCTATTGTATCTACTTTTCCCAAAAATAGGCACTAACTTTTCCATAATCTTAGTGGACACAAAAGAACATGTTGCATCAGACTTACACAAAACTTTAACAGGAAGAGAGTGATTAGAGAATGTACCAATAACCACATCCTTACTAACATTAGCTTCCCATCGAACCATCACATTCAGCTTTCTAGTATTCGAGGCCTTAGTCTAAGCTCCTCCTTTCCACTTCCATTCCTATTCCACGCTTGTTCCATTGCCTTTCCTCCCATGTATCCTGGGAAACTCTTCAGCTGACCTCCAATGGAATTCCCTTTGTATTGAGACCCTTTTCCTTCCTT
Source organism: Suaeda aralocaspica (assembly GCA_016808085.1). Taxonomy (NCBI): domain Eukaryota; kingdom Viridiplantae; phylum Streptophyta; class Magnoliopsida; order Caryophyllales; family Amaranthaceae; genus Suaeda; species Suaeda aralocaspica. The sequence continues at coordinate 366,102 of PYUH01000076.1, forward strand.
TCCCTTGTTCTTAGACAAGCACTCATACTCACAGTGTCCAAGCTTGTTGCATAAATGACAAGTCACTAGGTTCCCAGCAAACTCCTTGGCTGGGTGATTGTTAGGACATTTCTTGCAGAAGTACAGACAACCTCCTTGATTAGCTATTTGAGCCTCATTCCCATTTCCATTAGCAAGCTTCCCAAATTTTCCCTTATTGCCATGGAAGTTATTGTTGAAACGAGGCTTCTTAAATCCACCATGACTCCCTTGTTGGTTAAAGTTTCCTCCACCACCCTTTCTTTTCTCCCTTGTCTCACCTTCTTTCAGCATCTCCATTTTCTTCTGGCCTAAGGCATACAAATGAGCAGCTCTCCCACATAACACACCCAAGGAGTCAAAGACTTTTCCAGCTAGATGTAACTGGATGTCAATGGGTTAGTTACTGTCTCTCAAAACGACTAGCCTTCAACTTTCATTTGCCACAACCTCCTTAGAAAATCTAGACAACTGTATAAACTTCGAGTAATACTCAGTAACTGGCATACTCCCATCTTAAGCTCCAAAAACTCATGTGCTTTCTGTTTCTGAAGGAGGGCAGGATAAAACTTATTGCGAATGTGTTCTTGAAGCACGGCCCAATTGAACCCTGGCAAAGCCCTCACAGCTTCATTTTGTGACCACCAAAGATCAGCTTCCCCTCTCAGATTGTAAATTGCATGGTTTACCTTAAACTCCTCTAGACACTCAACTGCCGCAAACAACTTGTTAACCTCTCTCAACCATCGCTCTAAAACAGTTGGGTTGGGTTATCCTTGGTAAGTAGGCGGTTTACTTTGAGCAATTTTCTTGAAAAGTTCCCCAGCGGGGTCACCTCCGTTACCATTTTCTTTAGCAGCTAACTGTTCAGCTACAGTAGCTACTATCCTAACTACATGATTCTGCTGATTGTTGATACGTCCCGCCATCCTATTTCTCCTGTAGAGGGAAAAGACCTTTATATTAAACTCTATCTAACTCATGTAGAGCGAATGATTCACTTATTTTTGATTGTTTGCACAACCATTCAAATAAAATAAAGCTCATAAAAAAATTCCAGGGTTTTGCTCTACTTAGGCAACATTTCAAAAAGTTTTGACTCATTTATTATTATATTCTAATAAGGGTTCTCAAATGCTTAGTTTCCTAAAGTTCCTTATGGCTCATTGCCACTTATTTTCAAAGTAAATAACAATCTAAAATGTCCAACATTCTAAACATCAACAATACTAAACAAAATTAATTAACTCATAACTATCATAAAACTTTTGAACATTAATATTATCCTGCTTATCCTTAGAGACCACATATTTCTTTGGTTGGAACTCAAGATCATTTTTAATATCATCTTCCATATCCTCCTCAACATCTTCTTCCATGACTTCTTCAAGGTCAAGCTCCTCTTCTTCTTCAGAATCAGCCACTAAGTCCACATACACTGGAATCACCGGGATTGGGTCCTCAATTCATAACACAAACTATCCTTCCACTCATAGCCTTGAGAATTTTAGGTAGCTTCATTTTCACTCATTCCTTCATTCTCTTGACCACTTGGGACTGGTGTGGGTGGGGTCTCTTCACCTGTGTTTGACTCTAGAAATTCTTGCTTCTTCTGTGCCATGTAATCTTCCAAATACCTCCAATCACAACCCCATTGACCATTTCAATCCTTATACTTAGTGTAGTTTGGAAGTCCTCCAGTAAAATGAAAATCACTAAGCTTTTTCTTGAGCTCCAAATAAGGTGGACGGTTTGGCAAGCAATTAAAAATTAAAGCAGACACTTGATTGGGTTCGTCCTAATGTGGTAACTTCAGCACTGAACTCATATATGAACAATAGAACTGAATCTTCCATAAATATTGTGGTGGACTCTCATAATCCGTCTTCTCCAAAGTTCCCATTTGAGTTGCATTATTAGGTACATTGACCACCATTCTACAGAGACAATTAAAAATAATGGGCCATCCTTCCCATGACAAAACAAGGGTAACAGTTCTAAGAGAAAAAAGGTTTGGTGATACAATTTCTTCTACAAATAACTATTGAAAAAGGCAACACCTCTGATATAAGTGCAGGCATCAGTGGCATTAATTATTAATGAAAAAAGTGATGTCAACTTCGAAGGTGGTAATGTCAATGGTAAGGATGCAACAATAGGTGAATTAGTTGCATATGGAAATATCAACCATATGGGTGCATCAAGGGTAGAGATTTGTGTGTGCATGGTCCATATCATTAAGTGGCACGCAAATCAAGGCAAAGAATGGTGGATTTTGGGGAACAAGATGGTTTTTGTTTATGAGTTTTATCCCATTGCATTTGCTAGGGTTTTTCTCATTTTTAGCGTTGAGTCTTTTATTTCTTGTGGAGTCTTGATCATCATAATTATACTAAAATGCATGGAGAAATGCTTCTTGAAGGTTTTTTGATTAAAAGATTGGATCTTGAAGCATTTCTTGAAGTTCTTCAAAATCTTGAAATAATGCGCAAATTTGGACGAAGCAAAGGGGTGAGTATTTTGACGATTTTCAAGTTCTCGGGCACCAAGCAAGTGGCGTGATTTTTTAGTCTAAATTCTGATGACTATCTTGTTAATTAATTATTTAGATCAGTTGTTAGGCTATTTTCTTCTTTAGGCTAGTTGTTTGAGTTTGTTAGGCAAGATAAGATCAAGTTGCAAGTTGCATGATGATGTGGCAATCTTATCTTGAGTTAGTTGAGCAACTTGTGTAAGTGGCACAAGTGGCGTTTTTCCTTTGTTTTTCACGTATGTTTAATTGTTTTTAGCTAGGATTGTGTTGATGATTATACTTATAAATAATCTCAACATTAGGTTGTAAATTAATTAAGTTGGAGTTGAATAAAAAGTTTGTTTGTTTACTCGAAAACAAAAAACCCGAAAATTAAGAGTTGGTGATTAAGTTCTCTATACTCTTGTGCAGATTAATTAGTAGCTTTTGATGTGGATTTTCGTGTAAACAAAAACTACTAAGGGAATTGACTAAAATTTCGAACCTATAAAGACCAAGTCTCCAAGATTCTCAATTTTAGGTTGATCAATTAGTCCTTTGATTAAAGCCTAAGCACCCTCAAAGCTACTAATTAAACCACAAGAGTATAAATAAATAAATCACCAACTCTTAACTTATTTCGGATTTTTGTTTTTCAAGTAAACAAATAAACTTTTTATTCAACTCCAACTTAATTAATTACATCCTAATGTTGAGATTATTTATAGGTATAATCAACAAAAAAATTCTAACTAAAATAGACCAAAAAAACACGCCTAAAACTAGGAATTTCGGCCCACTTGTGCCACTTGCACAAGTTCCTCAACAAACTCAAGATAAGATTGCCACATCAACATGCAACTTGCATGTGATCTTATCTTGCCTAATAAACTCTAACTAACTAACAAATCAAGAAAATATCCTAACAACTTGACTAAATAATTAACTAACAAGATAATCATCAGATTTTAAGCTAAAAATTACAAGAATACTTGCTGCCCAAGAAACAAGCAAAAATGCAATAAACTCGCCATGCATGCTTCATCGGTTTTTTTACGCATTTTTCCAAGAATCTTTCAAGAACTTCAAGAAATTCTTCAAGATCAAATCTTTTAATCAAGAAACCTTCAAGAATATGCCTCCCATGTATTTTAACATAATAATGATGATCAAGACTCACCAAGAATTAAAAGACTCAATGCCAAAAATGAGAAAAACCCAGTGGGAAAAAACTCATAGGCAAAAACCATCTTGTTCCCCAAATCCACCATTCTTGCCTTGATTTGCGTGCCACATTATTGACATGTGACCATGCACACGCAAATTGCTACCGTGGATGCACCCATATGGTTGATATTTCCATAAGCAGCTAATTCACCAATGGATGCATCGTTGCCACTGCATCCCTACCTTCGAAGTTGTTTGCACATTGAGTAATCTGATCACTGTCAATCTTGTCAGTGGTGCTTGCATCAGCTTTGAGGGTGCTTAGGCTTTAATCAAAGGACTAATTGATCAACCTAAAATTGAGAATTTTGGTGGCTTGGCCTTTAGAGATTCTAGATTTTAGTACTATCCCTTTGTGAGTTTTTGTTTATACAAATATTCACATAAAATTTGGTGCTCTCGTTGAGAGGTCATTTATTCCCAAGTGCTCATCAATCCATCAAACACTTTAAATAACATTGCTATGAAAGTAGAGGTGAAGAAGTTCCTGCTAACTTTCAGAAGGGATTGTCCTTAGAACAAGATAAGGAAATCCAAAGGGACAATGAATTAAAGGAGTTGCGCACCATGCTAGAGGAAGTGATGAACTTTGTGTCAGGAAGATCGAAAAACAGTAAAAAGGGACATGCAGTTGACGATCTTGATTTAATTTCTAGTGATGAAAACTCAGGCAAGAGTGCACGCAAACCTAGGCGTGATTATGACACTAGTTCTAGTGATGAAGATGACCGAAATAGATACAAAAAGAGTCACAAACAGAAGGATGATGATCGTAGCTTAAAGTTGGACGTTCCTGAGTTCAACGGCAGTTTAGATCTGGAAGTTTTCCTTGATTGGCTAAGGAGAACTGAAAGAGTCTTCAATTACAAAGAGTATGATGATCATAAGGCCTTCAAAGTGGCGGAAATAAAGCTGACTTCCTATGCTAGTTTTTGGTATGAAGGACTACAAAGAAAACGAAAAAAGGAAGAGAAGTCGAAAATTAGGTCATGGCGCAAATTAAAAAGGGAATTGAGAAAGAAATTTGTACCACATGAATATGAGCAGAATAATTTCCTGAAGATGCATACTTTAAAACAAGGGAAAAAGAGTGTTGAAGAGTATATCAATGCCTTTGAAAGGTTGTTGATATTATGTGATCTGGAAGAGAAGGAAGATCACAAAGTTGCTCGATTTGTTGCAGGACTGGATGAATCTATTAGGGAGAAAGTGGAATTGCAGCCATATTTAACTTATGATGAAATATGTAAAGTGGCACTCAGGGTTGAAAAACATGGGAATTCTATGAAGCCAAAAGCATTCTTTAAATCCTATGAATCTAAGAAGGAAATAGTGTATTCCAAGCTAGCTAGTGCTAAACCTAATTTCGATAATGTTGAAAGGGCAGCCACTCCAGTGAAACCACTTGCAATCCCTGAAGACAAAAGAAAGTGTTTTAAGTGTCAAGGAGCTGGGCACCTACAACGAAATTCCCCAATTCCAGGGTAATTACTGTAAGGGAAGCAAAGGAGATTGAGGATGCTTATTTAGATGTTCTTCTTGAAGAAGGGGAGGATTCTGAATCACAAGAAGAACAAAGGAGCAATGACATGGAGGAAGTAGAGGCAGAAACACAGGGTCAGGCACTGGTCCTCAGGAGGGTTCTTCAGTCTAAACCTGCGCCAATTGAAGAGAACTAGAGGGACAAATTTTTTATGACCAGGTGCAACGTACAAGGCAAACTGTGTGATGTAATTATTGATAGTGGCAACTTTACTAATGTAGTATCTACCCTACTGATTCAAAAATTGAATTACCCCACACAGAATCATTTTCAACCTTACTAGTTACATTGGCTAAGTAATACCAATGATGTTAAAGTGACTAAGCAGGCTCTGGTAAATTTCAAAATTGGCCAGTTTGAGGATATGGTACAATGTGATGTCTGTCCTATGGATGCCTGTCATATATTGCTTGGTAGGCCCTGCCAATATGATAGGTTCGTGAAGTATGATGGAAGAACCAATGTTTACATCATCAAGAAACAACAAACAGGAAACTGACAAGCCAATTGCTTTAAAACCTTTATAAGTGGCGCAGGACAGGAAGCAATTGAATGTGGAGAATAAGAAGGGAGTGTTCTTGTCAAATTCTAAGGAGTTGGAGAAGGAATTATTTGATTGCCAGCAAGTGTTCCTGCTAATGGCAAGGGATGTGAGAGTTGAAACAACTGCAATCCAAAAAATTCTTCAACCACTATTGAATGAATTTGAGGATGTATTTCCAGATGATTTCCTACCAGTTTTGCCTCCCAATAGGGGCATTGAACACCAGATTGACTTGATTCCAGGTGCTCAGATTCCCAATAAACCCGCATACTAGTGCAATCCTGAGGAGACTAAGAAGATACAAAGGCAGATTGAAGAATCAATGCAGAGAGGATACGTGAGGGAGAGCATGAGTTCTTGTGTTATAACAACACTGATTGTTCCAAAGAAAGACGGATCCTGGCGCATGTGCATTGATTCTAGAGCCGTTAACAGCATCACAATCAAGTACAGATTCTCAATTCCTAGACAGGACGATCTACTGGACGAATTATATGGCTCACAGGTGTTTTCTAAGATTGATTTAAGAAGTGGGTATCATCAGATTTGTATGAGGGAAGGAAATGAGTGTAAAACAGCCTTCAAAACTGAATTCGGTCTGTATGAGTGGTTAGTCATGCCTTTTGAACTCACCAACTCACCAAGCACTCTTATGAGGCTCATGAATGACGTTTTGAAACCATATTTGGGGAAGTATCTTGTTGTGTACTTAAATGATATACTGATTTATAGTAGAAACAATGGAGATCATCTACAACATCTAACGTAGGCTATAGAAACTTTAAGACAACAAAAGCTCTATGGGAAATTGGAGAAGTGCTATTTCATAGTAAGTAGGGTGACGTTTCTAGGTTATGTGGTGTCAAAGGATGGGGTTTCAGTCGATCAATCCAAGGTTGAAGCAATAAAAACATGGCCAACACCCAAAAACGTGACTGAAGTACGTTCTTTTCATGGTTTGGCTTCCTTCTACAGAAGGTTTGTCAAAAACTTCTAATCAATTGTTGCTCCTATGACTGAATGCATCAAGAAGGATAAGAAGTTTGAGTGGACCAAAGAGGCGCAGGCAGCATTAGAAAAAAAATCAAAGATTTGTTATGCCACACACCTATTCTTGCATTGCCTGATTTTACAAAACCTTTTGAAGTTGAAACAGATGCAAGCAATGTTGGAATTGGCGCAGTTCTGGTGCAAGGAAAAAGACCAATTGTCTATTTCAGCGAAAAATTGAATGGGGACAGTTTAAATTATTCCAATTATGATAAAGAGTTTTATGCAATTGTTAGAGCTCTAGATCATTGGAGTCATTATTTGAGGCCTAATCACTTCATCCTGCATTCTGATCATAAAGCATTGAAACATATCAACGGTCAGCAGAAACTGAATCCTAGACATGCCAAATGGGTGGAGTTCCTTTAATCTTTTCATTTTTCTTCAAAATATAAAGATGGCAAGTCTCATGTGGTGGCAGATGCACTTTCTAGAAGATATGTATTGATCAGTGTTTTGAACTGCAAGATGTTGGGTTTTGACCATATCAAAACATATTATGAAGGTGACATAGATTTTGGGCCTGTGATGCAACAACTGGGGAATGGAGTATTAAGATCATATGTGTTACATGATGGATTTTTGTTCAAAGGGAACCAATTGTGCGTCCCTAGATGTTCAATAAGGGAATTACTGGTAAGAGAGGCGCGTGGAGGGGGTCTTGCAGGGCATTTTGGAATTGCTAAATCATTGAGTATGCGGGAAGAACATTTTTACTGGACTAAGATGATTAAAGATGTGGAAGCTGTGATTTCTCAATGTGTTGTAAGTCAAAGGGCTAAAGCAACTTTTCATCAAGGTTTATACATACCATTACTAGTTCCTGATGATCCCTGGGAAGATGTATCAATGGATTTCATTGTTGGACTACCTAGAACAGCTCGAAATAAGGATTCTATTATGGTGGTGGTGGACAGGTTTTCAAAGATGGCACATTTCACTCCTTGCAATAAAACTAATGATGCTGTTAATGTTGAAGAGCTATATTTTAGGGATGTGATACAATTACATGGTATTCCAAATTTATGAGCTACTTTTGGAAATCACTGTGGAAACTGGTTGATACCAAGTTACTTTTTAGTACTTCCTATCACCCCCAAACTGATGGGCAGACTGGAGTGACGAACAGAACATTAGGGGTACTACTGCGTGGGTTGGTAAGTAAAACTCAGAAGCATTGGGATTTGAAATTAGCGCATGCTGAGTTTGCCTACAACAGGTCACCTACTTATGCAACGAAACATTCACCCTTTGAAGTGGTTTCTGGAGTCAATCCTAAATTGCCAATTGATTTCATTTATGTTCCTAAAGGGTGAGTTGGTTCATAAAAATTCTTTGGATAAAATTCAATATATGCAGAAGTTGCATGCTCATATCAGAGCATGAATTGAAAAGGTGAATGACCAGTATAAGACTCGCGCAAATAAGCACAGAGCCCACGAAAATTCCAGGAAGGTGATTTGGTTTGGTTACATCTCAGGAAGGAAAGGCTTCCTAATCACAGGACAAAAAAATTGATGCCTAGATGGGATGGACCATTCACGATTTTGAAAAAAGTTGGTGATATTGCTTATCAACTTGAGCTACTAGGTGAATATGGAGTACATGCTACTTTTAATATAGGTGATTTATCTCCATATATTCCTGATCAACAACTTCCAAGTTTGAGGTCAAAATTTTTTGAAGAAGGGGAGGATGATACAAGTGCAAGCATCAGTGACATTAATTATATTAAAGAAATAAGTGATGTCAACTTCAAAGGTGGTGACGTCAATGGTAAGGATGCAACCATAAGTCAATTAGTTGCATATGGAGATATCAACCATATGGGTGCATCAAGGGTAGGGATTTGTGTGTGCATGGTCACATATCAATAAGTGGCACCTAAATCAAGGCAAAGAATGGTGGATTTTTGGGAACAAGATGGTTTTAGCCTATGAGTTTTTTCCCATTGCATTTGCTAGGGTTTTTCTCATTTTTGGCATTGAGTCTATTATTTCTTGTGGAGTCTTTATCATCATAATTATACTAAAATGCATGGAGAAAGGTTTCTTGAAGGTTTCTTGATTAAAAGATTGGATCTTGAAAAACTTCTTGAAGTTCTTGAAAATCTTGAAATAATGCGCAAATTTGGACGAAGCAAAGAGGCGAGTATTTTGACGATTTTGCAAGTTCTTGGGCACCAAGCAAGTGGCATGATTTTTTAGTCTAAATTCTGATGATTATCTTGTTAGTTAATTATTTAGATAAGTTGTTAGGATATTTTCTTGTTTAGGCAAGTTGTTAGAGTTTGTTAGGCAAGATAAGATCAAGTTGGAAGTTGCATGATGAAGTGGCAATCTTATCTTGAGTTTGTTGAGCAACTTGTGCAAGTGGCATAAGCTAAGTGGCGTTTTTCCTTTATTTTTCACGTATGTTTAGTTGTTTTTAGCTACGATTTTGTTGATGATTATACCTATAAATAATCTCAATATTAGGTTGTAAATTAATTAAGTTAGAGTTGAATAAAAAGTTCGTTTGTTTACTTGAAAACAATAATACCCGAAAATTAAGAGTTGGTGATTAAGTTCTTTATACTCTTGTGGAGATTAATTAGTAGCTTTGAGGGTGCTTAGGCGTTAATGAAAGGACTAATTGATCAACCTAAAATTGAGAAATTTGGTGGCTTGGCCTTTAGAGATTCGAGATTTTAGTACTATCCCTTTGTGAGTTTTTGTTCATACAAAAATTCACATCAACCTCAAAACATGTAATTAAATGCATGAAAGAAAAGAAATAAAGCCTATCCGACATGCCCAAACATCCTACCCAATCTCACCACATGATATGAAACCAATAACACATACTACATACCTGAATTCCTTCCATACCTGCACAAGTAAGTGATTTTAAAAGTTTTTATTTTTCAAAACTTTCTATTATCGAAAATTACTATTTCTAGAAAAATTTCCATTCTCAATAACCTTCTAAAATAAGAAATTCCTCTTTCCAAAATAAAACTTAGGGTACCCCCAAAAATAAAAATTTATTTTATTTCGAAAACTAAGCTCTGGTTTGTAACACCATGGAATTTCCTAACTTCTTCCCTACTTTCTCTAGAAAACATTATAATATTAGTAAAGAATAAAAATTATCAAAAACTCTTAATTAACTAAGAAAGACCAAAGTATGACCACCACCGTGATAACGGCTAAGGCTTTTATCAAAGTAATACAGCGGAAGTCTTTAAAAACCAAAACCAAATTAAAATTCAAAACGAAAATTAAATAAACTTAAAACAAACCAAGACAAAAACCAAAATAAAACCAAAATAAATTTTTATTACACTTCGGAACCATCTTAATGGTCCTTCAAAACCAAATAAATTTTAAAATTCAGAAACTAAAAGTCAACATCTAATAAAAGCAATTAGAAGTAAGTAGTTCACATAATTAAGGAAACTACAATGCAAGCGCTCTCACTCCAACTGAGCATGATTGACTTATGTTCCCTTGTACCTGTAGCCTTCTCTTATTCTAGACAACTACTGACCATCATGTGGGTCATCGTAGCGCCGACTCAAGACAACGCCATGCACACAAACACACACAATCAACAAAGATGAGTACATAAATACCAAAGACTATGCAAAACATGATTAGTATTGAAAATAAAATAAATGTATAAATCACGCACTTCTTATCGTTGACCACTCTTCAAATATGCATAGGCTCAACTCAAACAATATTACTTACTATAATTAAACTTTGGATTTTGCATCAAATGGGTTTGCTTTCATTTAAAATCGACCTACTGCGCACCAACTTGGGAGCAACTCCAGGAAGTTGTTACCTATGTCACATATAGTGACGGAATTCCAGCGCATTTAAAATATAAAAGAATACAACGTCTTGTACTCCAATTAGAAGTCATAGATTACTGTTTCATAAGACTCCACCCATTGTTCATACTTAAGGTATATACATTCCAAGAGTTTTGATGTGATTCCTCTTTCACTTTACGTGATTAACCGGTTTTGCAATATTATGACTCTCACACAACATCACATAAAAGCATGCATGACATCAAACAAAACCGTTTTCACTATCTTTGATTTTTAGTGATTTTAAAATAATTTCTTTGTGTGTCCTTTATTTAACTAAACTTCCTTGACGACACAATAAATGTGAGTGGCTAACTATCTACCTTTTCCTTGACCACACATTAAACTGTGAGTGGCTACATGTATATAAATATTTTTTCATTAACTTCTAATAATCATGTGAATAAAAATTCACAAACTATCTTTCTCCTTGATTAAGTAACTAATCAGCTCAAATAACTTTCTTCCTTTCTTCGTTAAGCTATTGGCCAACTTTAAACATAAATTTAACATTCAAATTGCTAGTGAAAAATTAATAATGCCTTGAAGATGGAATGTCAAACATTATGAAAAATCATACTAACATACTTATCAAGCAAGTCAACTAAACAACAACTCATGTTGACATTCATAACACATAAGAACATCAACTAAGAAAGATTTCTGCTATTATTCTTGCCTTTAGTATTTACGTACCTTGTAAAGTAGTTGTGATCCACCAAAACTCCTAGAAATCAAGTAACTCAAAGTCTCCTACATAGAGAAAATCGAATCTAAATTAAAACCTTGTTCACTAACTTTTACAACAACTCTAAACTAACTTTTTATAATGGAAACTTGTCCAAAACGTTCCCTATATGGACTCTGTTCAATTACATACTTCATTTCAATTTTATCCATTACGAAATACTTGATTTTTCAAAATTTTCCAAAAATGGCAGCATTGGAAAAAATTTCAAAAACACTTCAAAACCCTGCTAAATGTCATATTTTGATCATAAAACACTATAGTCATGTCCTAAGATCACCATACAATATTTAGATGCATTAAAAATAATTATGGCTACTTATTTCACGTGCTACATTTTTTTTATTATGCATGAACATGTGTTAATAAAAATTCACAGCTTTGTTTAATTATTCAAGACCCATGAAAAACTCATCTAAACATCATAAAATAATCATTTATCATCAACATGCATCAAATCCATGCTTTAAAAATAATTTTTCATGAAATAAAACATGTTCGTAATATTTTTACTGTTAGTTTTTATGATGATAAAAATTGGACAGCATTATAAAATAACTTTAAAACTCTTTAAAATTAATCAAAACTCTACAAAATCATCACAAATTCAGCCAACAACAATTCATGTTCATAATATTGAAGTTGAAATCATTAAAAACCATAAAACCATGAATTTCATAATTCCACAAACCCTAATTTAACATTTCACGATCAACTTTATAAATTCATACTTTAAACAAAAACATAACTTTATAAAACATGATTGAAATCATAAAAACATGATTATACATATTTTTAAGCATGAATTTGCAAGATTTAATTAACAAGAAACGAATAAAAAAATAATTTTTATAAGGGACTCAAAAATATACCAAAAGGGGAGGGAGAAGGGTGGCGAAGGTAGTGGCCGGCGGAAGGGCACCGGCAGCAGGGGCGTCGGCGAGGATGCTCCGGTGAAGGCAAAGCGACAAAAGAAGGACGAGCGTTTTTTTTTTCGGAATTTTTTTTTCTTCTGATTTTTTCCTTTTTTTTTTGTTTCTCTTTCTTTGAAATCCTAAAACTCTAAGGTTGGAAAATTAAATCTGTAATTTTGGGTTTTAAGGGGTGTTTATAGGCCCCATTATAGGATTTGGTGCAATTACATAAATACCCTTAATGTTTGAAATTACTTTTATGTCCTTGTTTTAAAACAATTTATGAAACTCTAAACATTCTATTTTTAGAAACTCTTCTAAATAATTAATAAAACATAAAATAACATGATATTATTTATAAACATAAAATAATTACTTTGATTAAAATTTCCTTTCTTTAATATTTTTATTGAACTTAATTTCTCAATAAAAATACTGAAAACATACGTATAAAATACGAAATTAACTCCTTAAAGTACGTGAAAATATGGGGTATTACAACATCCTAAAGATTAGTGGTCTCACGAACACTAATAGGGACTTGTGTCATCACATCAGAAACCAATTTTCCATTTGCTTAATATGATAAACAATCAATAAATATGGATGTACTATTGCAAAACACGTATACTTTCGTGTGAGAAAGTTAGGTAAATTAGTATAGACAAAATAAATGGAAGTTTACAAACTTATGAAAAAAATCCACCAACTACCATACAATTATTACTTCATCAGCCAATAATGATGACTCTAGTTCACTAGATAATAATTGACACATAATTCAAGGGTAAATGCTACATGAAATGGATGGACACGTACTACGTACTTAAACTCAGCCCATGATGTGCGAATCATATTTAGTAAATTTAACTACACGATATTGTTCAGAGCTTCAGGCTCCGGCATATTAAAATGATTACGTGCACATTACTAATATAAACGACCATGAAGAAAAAAATATTCTTCTAGTAAGGATTAATTAGCTAAAAATGAGACTACCCGACCCCTTCAAGTCAAATGACATCTCCCATGATGTATACAAATATATAAGTATAAGTAAAAGATGATAAAAATAAAGAGCACATAACTAAAAAGATTTGGAAATGAGTAGAAAAGAATATTATGTAGAAGTTTTTCTTACAAGCAAATAAACGACTTACAAGATCAACACCAAATTACACCAAACATCAACTTTTCACATCTTAAAAACTATGATACCTATGATTAACTAATTAGTCATTGGTTAAACCAAGGTACATTACAAGTTTTGGGCCAATTAGAATTTGTTACAAACGTGTCATAAGAAAGATTAACATTTTTGCATGCCCACTTGTCAAGTGGATCACTAAATTAACCTCTCTTTTTACTCTCCTTTTAATTGATAATCATTTGCAGGGTAGTGTTCCCAACTCGTATAATATTTTGGGACCATATTCGTCTCATTTTATTATTTATGTAAATCACCTAGGATTTTAATGAATCAAGACATTAAATTAAACTCAAATAGTAATATTGTCATATTTTTCAGAAAAATAAAACAATAACAAACTCAAACTTGTCAAAGAATCCCTGAAAATTGCAGCAAACTAAACTGAAATTGAACAAGATTGAACCAAAACGAGAAAATCCACAAATCTGAAATAGAATAGTCCATATTAAAAACAAAAGATCAAAGATTGAATTTTAGAAAAATTAAACCAATATTATGTTCCTCAAACAATATGCAACATCTCTAACTAAATATTCCACTCACAAATAATACAGTATATCACAATCAAATTATAAACAATATACTACCAAACAAAAATCAAATATCTCCTCTGCTAAACCAAAAACAATAGAAATCAAATTCACCAAAATTCAACATTAATACAATCAAACATTAAAAGTAACAATAACTTAAACCTAAGAAACAATTTTATCACAAGAATACAATTTTTAGGCGATGGATTTCACTAATGAGACATTGACGGCTTTTTCGGCGACGTTCAAAGCCTAATTGGGTTGTCGGCCATCGGAGAGGTGATTGAGGAATATTGGAAATACAGTGGAATTGAAGATCGCATAGAGGAATGGTATGGTTTTCATTAAATCGCTAGGAGGAGTAGTAGTTGTCAAGATAAGGAGGGTTTGAAGTGTTTTGGCTATAGTATATATGATTCTATGTTTTAAGCTTTTCATAGATTTATTTTTTGTAATGGGCAAAAAACATGCCAGTAACAAATAATAAGCACCAAACATGGGAAATTATTTGTAATGGGCTTCTGAACTTGTTAGCTACAATTATACATATCTGTAACGGGCCATAAATGTGTCAAATTTTTGTGGTAGAAATATGCTACTTTTTGTAACCATCATTTATTATGCCCGTTACAAATGATTTATTTGTAGCGTCACTTACCTCAAACATTTAGGAATAGGGTGTTACAAATAGAAACTTTTCCACTGGTGACCATAGCTTTCTCCTTATTCTAGACAACTACTCGCCATCGAAATGGGTAGTCGTAGAGCCAAGTCAAAGACAAAGCCATGTACATAAAACACAAACAATCAGCAAAGCTGAGTACATAAACATTAGAGTTTATGCAAAACATGATTAATAATAAAATAAAAGAAAAGAATGAACGACTCATACTTTTTACCATTGTCATCACTACATACCTATACATAGACTCATCACTTATAATTTATTTATTATTTTTAGACCATTGGATTTTGCATCGAACGGGTTTTCTTTCCTTAAAAATCACCCTAATGGGTACAAACTTGGGAGCAACTCTAGCAAGGTATTACCTATGTCACATAAAGTTACAGAATTGCAGCGGATTTAAAAATATAAAAGAGTACAACGTCATGTACGCGGATTAGAAGTTCAGGTAAATATACCCATAACTTCCCCCCCCCCCCATTGTTCATACTAAAGGTATGTACATTCCAGGAGTTTTGGTGCGAATCCTCTCTCACTTCACGTGATTAACAGGTTTAGCAATTGTCATGACTAACACAAAATTCACTTAGATGCATACATAGTAACAAGCAACACCGAATTAGTTATCTTGATTATAATCTGATTCTAAGATTTATTTGGTCTGTCCTTTATTTATTAAACTTTGCTTTGTCATACGTTAACTATGAATGGCTAATGATTTTCTCATTTGCTTCTATTAAATATGTGAATAAAAATTCACTAACTACTTTTCTTGTTGATTAAGCAATTAATCAACTATACTGCTTTTCCACTCTCCTTTATTGACTACTTGTCAAAACTTCCAAAATACCCACCACTCCAATTTCAATGATGTAATAGTAGCACTATAAATACAGACAGTCAACTTGATAAACAAAACATGCTTTTCATACAATCATACTAACATAACTTTTTATGCAAATCATCTCAAGTGAACAAAGCATCACTTTTATGTCTATAACACATAGCATGGAAAAACACAAATCTAGCATGAACTCTATTTATATAGTTGCTTTTAGTACATACGTACCTTGTGTTATAACGGTGATCCGCCACTACTTCTTGAAGTTACTCAACTCAAATTCTCCTACATAGGAAAAATTGAAACTAAATTAAAAACCACGTTGGCTAACTTCTACAACAGCTCTACACTAACAATTTATGTTAGAAACTTATCTAAAACCTTCCCTATATCACTAGTAGAAAAATTGGATTTTGCTGCGCCACATTTACTGCGGTTCTTTGAGATTTTTAAAGAACCGCAACAAATAGTTGTTGATGATACACAAGAAAAATATTTTGCTGCGGTTGATTTATTTGCTGTGGTTCTTTTTATTATTTGCTGCGGTTATAACCGCAGCAAATAAATCAACCCAAAAAAAATCGTTCAAGCCCAGCCCAAACGAAAGGGCTATAAATACACAAACCCTCCTTTTTCCCACCTAACCCTAATTCCCCTTCATTCTCCCTCATTTTTCTTTCCCCTTCTTTCTGATCTTTCCCCCTCTCAATCTCTCTAACCCTAACTCCCTCTCTCATTCTCGCATCTCAATCTTTCCCCACACACAGTTTCCTTCTCTCTCCTCCGTTTTCTCTGTCACTTTCTTTCTCCTCCATAACCATGGCTGCTGTTGAAGCTCCAGTTCCCATTCCAGTAACTCACTTCCCCTTTCTCTCCTAAACTTTCAAACTTCAAACCCACTTACGGACTAGGGGATTCACCGGTAATAGCATCAGCCACTCCTGAAGACCAAGTCGATTCACCGAAGTGCCGAACGATTCACGCCTTCTCTGCCTTCACAAATCAGAAGTGAGGTTTTTTACTTTATTTTCTTTGTAAATCTGTTGAAATGTTGAATTGTTGATTTGCTGAGATACTTGATGATGATGTATGATTTGATATTTATATTATTCCTCCTTTATTATTAATTTATTCAATTGAATTTTAATTTCACAAGTTTTAATTTCATATTATTGTTGATTTCACTTACACCGTACCCAATTAGGGTTCTTATTGTTTATCTATGATTTATTATAATTATTATTGAATTGATTGGAATTTATGTTTCACTGACTTAATAGTTTTTTTAAAAAACATGTACTTTTTTATTCTAGTGTCATTTGTTGTTTGAGTACAATATGATTGCTATTCTATTGCATACTTTAGTTCATAACGCTTCAATGGACCTTTTGTCTATCAGGAAAAAGCGGTTGTTCATTGCCTTGGTGCTGGGAGGCCTGAGTGTTTTTTAGGTGCTGGGAAGCTAATGTTGATCCGTTGCAAAACGAAGTCAAGTTGTTCAATGGAGTTTCGAAGATTTTACTGTAAGTATTTGTTGTTTTTCTCTTTAATTAGGTTTTTGTTTTCATGATTTTTCGATGATTATTGTTTGTTCATATGATTTTAATTAGGTTTTTGTTTTTATTGTTTGTTCAGAACAAAATTATTGTTTTGTTTCAAAAAAATTAGAGATCTTTTGAACTTTGATTATCAGTCGCCTTTTAGTACGGTATCATCTTAATTAATAGTTTGATTTATTGTTACTCGTCTTCTTTTCTCTCCTTTTTGTTTTATGGTTCAATATTCATTTTTATTTTGTGTTTTAATTTTTTTGTTCTGATTTTATGGGTTTTGGAGGCGATTTTTGGTGGCTTTTGGAGGTGATTTATAGGTGGCTTCAGCGTTATGGTTAGCTTTGCTTGTTTTCTTTTGGTTTCTATTTTTATCATATATTTTGGTGTTGATTTTGTTGTTTTTGTATGTTGATTTTGTTGTTTTTTGTTTTGATTTTTATGTTGATTTTGTGTTTTTTGTTTTGTTTTTTTGTTGATTTTGTTTTTGTGTTTTGGTTTGGGACGAGATTTGCCTATTGTATTCATCTTTACAACTCCCTACCCCAAAATAAAGCTATGTTAATCAAGCTGGGCAATTAGTAAGGATTAGAGAAGATGGATGAATTGATAGGGTGATTAGGAAAGAGAAGAAGAAAATAACTGTTGTCGGTTGTAGTTGGGGTGGTTATGTACTAATGAGAAGAAGAATTATGGCCTTCTCTTCAGTCATGCCTTTCCTTTCCTCCTACACCTTTCTGTTTGTGTTCGTGTTTGTTTTTTGGGTCTCGTAAGGACCTGCTTCATGGATGCATGTGTTTGGAACTTTTGTAAGCAGTTTATCTTGCTTGACCTTGTGTTGTATGGGAGCTGGGAGCATATTATCATGAATTTTTTTGTAGGTATTTTGTGTTCCTGGAAACATATTTAATTTTTGATTTGTTAGATATCCTCAAGCATCAGTCAGTATTCATATATCATAAGTGATGCAAGGTTTTTATAATTTCAGTTTCTTGTTTGCATAGATGGTTGTATTGAAATTGATGATGATTAGCTTCCTGTGGTTTCATTACATGGGTTTTGGAGGTCTATTTGCTTATTTGGTTATGCACTTTTTTGTTGTTGTGATTCATTTACATTTCTGCAGACATGGTGAAGACAAGGGTTTCTTGCCTTTGATCCTTCTTACTTGATTCCCTTATGGTCGGACAATTGCATCTCTTATGGTGATGCAATTGTTGAATGATGATTGAGTCCCTTATTGTCCGACAATTGCTTGATAAAAAATGAGTCCTTTTTCATAAGACACTAATTATTTCCAAATGATGAAGGACTCAAGTGATGACCAGGTCGAACATCATTGAGGTTTGAGTTGCTGCCCAGGCTTAAAAACCTGTTGAAGTAGCCTAACTCGAATGGTGGGTGTCGTAACCACTTCCCTGATGGATTATGTTATATAACCACTTCACTAATTATGATAACAAACATAAATATATATAATGTAATGTAATGGTTGAATGAATGAATATGGGTATGATTTTTTTTTCTGTTGCTCTCTTGCCTTCTCTTTATCTCTCTTTTGCACTTCTCGTTATTATGGTATGAATTTGGTATAGAAGTGTATTTTCTTGTGATAGAAGTGTAATTCAATTGAAAATAATTGATTCCATGTATGTATAACATTTCAACTTCTATTTTGCTTCAAATGCAAAAAAAAAAAAAAAAAAAAAAAAAATTATTTTTTTGGGTGCTTATTTGCTACGGTTATTCACAAAACCGCAGCAAATAAGTGTTTTTTTGGTGGGAAACTGCACTATTTGTTGCGGTTTTACAACAAACCGCAGCAAATAATCCTGTTTCCCTCCAATTTCTGGTGTGTTATTTGCTGCAGTTACCTGAATAACCGCAGCAAATAACCCAATTTTTTGCTGCGGTTAAACCGCAGCAAATAACATTTCAACATTTGCTGCTGCTATAAGTGTTGCGGTTCAAAACCGCAACAAAATGCATTTTTTGTACTAGTATGGTCTCTATTATATTCCATACTTTATTATTAACATTTCCTTTGCAAAACACCTCATTTTCGATAATTTTCTAAAAATGGCAGCTTTGTAAATTTGCTTAAAATTGATTAAATCCTTCCTAAATATTATAATATGACCCTAAAACATTAGATTCATGTCCTAAGATTATTATATAGTATTTTTTTTGTGTTAAAGACAATTATAACTTATTATTTCATGTGTTATTTATTTTTATTATGCATGAACACATATTAGTAAAAATTTACAGCAATAGATTTTCTCAATTCATCAAAACCCTTTTAAAACATTATATTTCAAGCATAAAACAATTTTAGATCCTTATACTATCATCATACTTATAATCTATGCATTAAAATAATTTTTCATACTCAAAAACATGTTCATAATATTTTTACTCTTAATTTTCATGCTTTTAAAAATTTGACAGCAATATATAAATTACTTTGAAACCTTTAAAAACAAATCTAAACTTCTTAAAATCATCACAAATTAATACTACAACAACTTTTCATCATAATATGAATGTTTAGAGTAATAAAATCATAAAACTAGTAATAATTTTCATAATTTTATAAACCCTAATTTTTATAATTTCATGTACAACTTTATAAACATGAATTTTAATTCTAAAACATGGTCATAAATTATAAAACATGATTAAAACTATAAAACATGCTTAAAAAATATTATAAAACAAAAATTCATGCAAGATTGAATTAAAAGAAAAGAGCAGAAAGTTTTACTTTTTTTGTTATACAGGGTCCGAAAAATTCCAAAGCAAGAGGAAGAGAGGTGGTTGGCGAGGGATGGTGGCCGGTGAGTGGTGGCAACGCAGGCCGGCAAGCAGGGGTGGCGACTATACTTTTTTTTCGGAAAATTTGTTCGAACATATTTTTTCTCTTGTTTTTTATTTTTGGAATCCTAAATGACAACTATACTTTTTAAATCTAATTATTCTTGTTTTGAGGGGTATTTGTAGGCTCAAATTAGGCTTTTGGTGAAATTACATAAATACCCTTAATATTTGAAATTACCTTTGTGCCGTCGTTTTAAAAAAATTAAGGAACTTTAAAAATTCTAAAATTCTAAACTTCTTAAAATATGTATTAAAATATAAAGTGACATAAATATAACTTATAAACTTTAGAAAACATAAAAATAATTATTTGAAGTCTCAATTAATGAAATTTTCTTTCTTTAATTTATTTATCTAGCTTAATTTTTCTATAAAACACTAAAAATACTCAAATAAAAATGGAATTAAATTCTTAAAATGTGTAAAAATATGGGGTTTTACATTTGCAGTATTTATTGGCGACCCATCTCAAAGACGTCTTTTTCAGGAGCAGGATCCGGAGTGGGTGCTACGGGATTGATTTTGCCTTTAGATTGAAGCCTTTAAAATGCTTGACTATAGGACATATATAAGGATGTGTATTCGCGTTGATGACGGAAAGGAGCTCTTACTTCTTCCACGGCATTGACATTGTTGGAGGTGGACGCCCCCTTTCAATATGTCGTTTTCTGATTCATGCTCAATTTACCCTTCCCACCTTATTTGTTGAGGTCGTACTCGATTTCATCACCTTTTCACGTCCTGGAGGGTGTACTTAATGTTCTTGAGGCTATTCACCTTATTTGATATGGATCCAAATGCTTGGTTTAATTGAGCCAAGTTAGCGATCACTTGGTCGACCTTGTTTGTGATATCTTAGTCACCCATTGTTGAATCAGATTGCGGTGTCTCTTGTGGATCATAAGCCGGAGTGTGTCTCTGAACTTGTCTTGTACCACGGTCTCTAATTGAACCAAGAGGGTTTTTTTGACAGGCTCGTGCACTACATCCTGCGATATTGATCATTTAGAACTTTCACTTGTTTCGACAACACGACTTTTAGGACATGCAAGACCTTTCATGGTTGCTTCTTAACATTATATGAATGCATGATGCATGGTATCTCATCATCTCTTGATTTTTTTCTTCTTTCATTATTATTATTATTATTATTATTATTATTATTATTATTATTATTATTATTATTATTATTATTATTATTATTATTATTATTATTATTATTATTATTACTATTACTATTATTATTACTAGTACTACTACTAGTACTACTACTACTACTACTACTATTTCTGGTGTACACAATATGCAACCATGGTCTACATGCGACTCTCTAAGTGAAAGCGGTCATGAGAAAGCTAGGTTCCCTTTAAACATTCATACAAACAAGCAAGCAAAACATGTGACATGTAGCACATAACACACCTATGATGTCGAGTCCAAACCTAACCAAGGTTCTAAGAGGTGACAACAAGTAAGGCTTAAGGTGTCCGAAAGGGTACCATGACTAGGGTGTGTTAAACTATCCACACCACAATTCAATGGTGATCAAAGTGGGACATCCATTATGAATCACATAGGTCACATGATTCCCATATCATGGTTTTGGATGGACTTTGATTAAGGAGCAGCCTTAGGTAGGTCACCTAACCATCCTCAACGTCGGCCCCACGGGGGGTGTGTCAAGTATAGAACATATTTCAAAAGACGTGAATCCTACAGCAAATACCCTCACGTGGGAATTGCATGAAGTTTGCTTAACAAATTCGAAATTATAATTATGAAATTACGAGACCTTTTGAGTTTCGTCCACTCTTCCTTAAAGTTAAGGGAATCTCCCTAGTGAAGTTGCCAAACTGTGTGACATGGGGCTTTTGTGGCCGACCAACGTGCCCTTTTTACGTATATCGAATGCCATTAGTTTCTTTGCATAGTGTGAGTATGCTTGGCTTAGGGAGTGTGTGTTGAATTTTAAACCTAAGTAGAGAAGTCACCACTTTGCTCTTTACGGGACATCACGGAACCCCATTAAGTTTAGGTCCAAGGCAAAATTGACAGCCAAGGATAAGAAGGTCTCGTATCTTTGGATTCGGGGACGAGGGTAAGGACGAGAGTAGTTCACAATGTCCCACCGCGTATAGTGGCCTCTATTTGGACTCATATATAATTTCACAATCATTATATCGAATTATATCATAGATATTTCCGTATTAGTCGTAAGTGCACATAGGAAATTTGCTAGGTGGGTTTTCGTTAATGCACACATATAGCTTCTAATAACATGTGAGGGTGATAATTTTAGGATTAATCAATATTAAGGACCATAAGCTAGTTTACATGGATTATCTTTGCGTTATGTCATAGCATGCTTTTTCGTACTTGTAGCTAAGCATGGATTCTAGGTGAATGAAAACAATAAACATAGAGCATTTATGAGCATGTAAACAACTTAGTTTATGTTAATACTTAATGTTTATTTTAATAGCAAACCGATCCATGATTAGACAATGCTTCATGAATTAATTTAAGCATGTCAATTATTTAAGAAAACGATAAATCACCTAAATTATTATTTAAAGAATATAGGATAATATCATTGATGCATTCAGCCTCAATCGAAGTACCTTTCATACGGTTGTTAAGACGACTTCCTATGAGTGTCTAAACAACACTTCTCGGGATTGAAGTCTTCGAAGAAATGTTCAAGAAAAGTTTAGAAAGGGAAAGTAGAGCGAAGTTAGAGAGAGAGTGGGAGAATGTGTGTGGTTGATTGTTGAATAAGTGATGTGTTATGAATAAAGGAATGATGAAGCATTGAGAGGCATGCCTTTCATAAGGCCTTGGAACCCGCACGAGCGTCCTAGCGCCCAACGAGCGTCTAGGCGCTCAGCAAGAGCTAGGGCGCTTGTGGACATCTGAAAAATAAGGTCCACAATATAAGGGTTTTCCTATTGCCTTGTTCTTTAGACCATGGGAAGGTCATCACTTAGTGTTAGTATGCTTGTCGAGGAACGAAACTCCAATAGAGTCCACAACCGTACCCCGTAGAGTATTATGGACCCAAATCAGTGCGTTCTCACCGACCAACGTGAGGTGCGACAGCTTCCCAATAGTTAGGTCGTGCACCAATTTCATGGGTTCGGGGACGAGGTTCAGGGCACAAGACTCCTCCACATCATGTGGTCCTCTACAAGATCTCATTTGAAATCTCATAGTGCAATATTAAGCAACATTACATCAATTTTAGTTCTTAAGTGCACACCGTATGAGTGTTTACTAGGTGAGTTAGGTAATACACAAGTTGTTTGCTTGGATGCACAAGTTAGGTAAGTGCACACCGTATGAGTGTTTGCTTGAAGTCATGTTCATTCCTATTCATGCGTCAAATCTTCATGATTTATGTGACTTTTCAAAATTGCAAATAACCGTTCTTTTATTATTTTCCTAATTCTATGTGAAAAGCCGTCATCATGGCTTACATAAAATCATAGTCATGTAAATAGGGAAAGTGATAAAACATATAAGAAAAGCCCAAAAGAACATAGAGATCATGTCATCATAGTTTGGGGAAAACGAGAAATTCATATGATTAGGCTAATAAAGCTTTTAAAACACGTAATCATGCACACGCAAATAAAACTAACAACCACTAGTACAAAAAAACACATTTGCTGCGTCACATTTGCTGCGGTTTTCTGGAAGTGAAAAGGACCATTTTTGGCATACTAGCACAAGAGTCATGGGGAATATCCTTGGGTAGAGCTTTTGATTGATCTTCTTCAAATCCATGTAGAACTTAAAACCCCTTAAGAAATTCTTCGGGTTTTCATTGAGCTTGAACTTTGGAAGTTAAACAATGGAGAACTTTTCCGGCTAGATGTTGATCAAGTTATGATTGAGGTTTTGGGGGTCAAAGTAAGCATCTCAAACGTTGACTCTTTTCGCCACCTTTTCATGTACTGGAGGGTGTACTTAATGTTCTTGAGGCTATTCACCTTATTTGACATGGATCCAAAAGGTTGTGTTAATTGACCCCAGTTACCGATCAATTCGTCAACCTTATTTTCGGGATCTTAGTCACCCATTGTTGAATCAGATTGCGGTGTCTCTTGTAGATCATATACCGAAGTGTCTCTCTGTACTAGTCTTGCACCACGTTCTCTAATCGAACTAAGATGGTTTGTTTGACGAGCTCGTGCACGACCTATCCTACAATATTAAACTTTTAGAACTTTCACTTGTTTCGACAACACGACTTTTAGGACATGCAAGACCTATCATGGTTGCTTCTTAACATTATATGAATGTATGATGCATGGTATCTCATCATGTCTTGATTTTTTTCGTCTTTTATTATTATTATTATTATTGTTATTGTTATTGTTATTGTTATTGTTATTGTTATTGTTATTGTTATTGTTACTATTATTATTATTATTATTATTTTTATTTTTATTATTATTATTTCCGGATTATGCGATTACTTTTTACAATATGAATAACCTACGGGGTTCTGCATGCAATTTCCGGTCTACACAATATGCAACCATGGTCTACATGCGACTCTCTAGGTGAAAGCAGTCATGAGAAAGCTAGATTCCCCTAAAACATTCATACAGACAAGCAAAACATGTGACATGTCGCACAAAACACACCTATGATGTCGAGTCCAAACCGAGCCAAGGTTCTAAGAGGTGACAACAAGTAAGGCTTAAGGTGTCCAAAAGGGTACCATGACTAGAGTGTGTAAAATTATCCACACCACAACTTAGTGGTGATCCAAGTGGGACATCCATTATGAATCACATAGGTAATATGATTCCGGTTTCATGATTTTTGATGGACATTGATTAACGAGTGGCCTTAGGTAGGTCACCTAACCATCCTCAACGTCAGCCCCCTAGGGGTGTCTCAAATATAGAACATACTTTAAGAGACGTGAATCCAACAACAAATACCCTCATGTGGGAATTACAAGCAGTTTGCTTAACAAACTCGAAATTATAATTATGAAATAACGAGAGGTTTTGAGTTTCGTCCACTCTCGCTTAATGTTAAGGGAATCTCCCTAGTGAAGTCGACAAAGTGTGGGACCTGGGGCTTTTGTGGCCGACCAACGTGCCGTTTTAATGTTTATCGAATTTCATTATTTTGTTTGCTTAGTGTGAGTATGCTTGGCTAGGGAGTGAGTGTAGAAACTTAAACCCGAGTAGAGAAGTCGCCACTGTACTCCTTTCGGGAGCTCACGGAACCCATTAGGTCTAGGCCGATGGCAAAATTGACAGTCAAGGATAAGAAGGTCTCATAACTCTGTATTTTGGGACGAGGGTAAGGATGAGAGTAGTTCACAATGTCCCCTCGCGTATAGTGGCCTCTATTTGGTCTCATATATAATTTCACAATCATATTATCAAATTATATCGTAGATATTTCCGTATTAGTCGTAAGAGCACATAGGAAATTTGCTAGGCGGGTTTTTGTTGATGCACACATAGCTTCTAATAACTTGTGAGGGTGATTATTTAAGGATTAAACAATATTAAGGACCATAAGCTAGTTTACATGGATCATCTTTGCGTTATGTCATAGCATGGTACGGTTTTTCGTTCTTGTAGCTAAGCATGGATTCAAGGTGAATGAAAACGATAAACATAGAGCATTTATGAGCATGTAAACAACTTAGTTCATGTTTCTACACAATGTTTATTTTAATTACAAACCGAGCCATGATTAGACAAATGTTTCATGAATTAATTTAAGCATGTCGATTTTCTAAGAAAACGATAAATGAAATAAATATTAATTTAAAGAACATAGGAAAATATCATTGATTCTTTCGGCCTCATTCGAAGCACCTTTCGTGCGGTCGTCGAGACGATTTCCTGTGAGTGCCTAAAGAATAGTTCTCTGGGTTGAAGTCTTCGAAGAAATGTTCAAGAAAAGTTTTGAAAGAGAAACTAGAGAGAAGTTAGAAAGAGAGTGGGAGAATGTGTGTGGTTGATTGTTGAATAAGTGTTTTGTGATGAATGAATGAATGATGAAGCATTGAGGAGCATGCCTTTTATAAGGCCTTGGAGCCCGCACGAACGTCCTAGTGCCTAACGAGCGTCTAGGCGCTCAGCGAGAGCTAGGGCGCCTGTGGACGTCTGAAAAAGAAGGTCCACGATTTGAGGGTTTTTTTATTGCCTTGTTCTTTAAAGCATGGGAAGGGTCATTGCTTAGGGTGAGTACGCTTGTTAAGGAATGAAATTCCAATAGACTCCACAACCGTACCCCGTAGAGTCTTACGGACCCAAATCAGTGCGTTCTCACCGACCAAAGTGAGGTGCGACAACTTCCCAATAGTTAGGTCGTGCACCAGTTTCATGGGTTTGGGGATGAGGTTCAGGGCACAAGACTCCTCCACATCATATGGTGTTCTACTAGACCTCATTTTAAATCTCTTCATGCAATATTAAGCAACATTACATCATTTTTAGTTCTTAAGTGCACACTGCATGAGTGGTTACTAGGTGAGTTAGGTAATGCACACGTTGTTTGCTAGGATGGTGATTGCTTCGTTGAAGTCATGTTCATTCCTATTCATGCGTCAAATCTTTCAGATTTATGTGACTTTACGTGATTGCAAATAACCGGTCTTTTATTATTTTCATAATTCTATGTGAAAAGCCGTCATCATGGCTTACATAAAAGCATAGTCATGTAAATAGGGAAAGTGATAAAAACATATAAGAAAAGCATAGAAGCACATAGAGATCATGTCATTATGGTTTGGGCAAAACGATAAATTCATATGATGATGCTCATAAAGCTTTTAAAACACGTAATCATGCGCACGCAAATAAAACTTTAAAACAATACAACCACTAGTACAAAAAAAAAACATATTTGCTGCGTCACATTTGCTACACTTTTTTGGAATATTTGAAAAACCGCAGCAAATAGTTATTGGAAGGTTTGTTAAACTGGATTATTTTGCTACGGTGTTTAGAACCGCAACAAATAATAAGGTAAACTCAAGCCAAAAAAATCGGATCAATTGAGGACTTATCAAAACTAACTCTTAACCCAATTTGCTTTTACCTAACCTTAACATCTCCTCTCTCCTTCCTCATGTCGTCTCTCACCCTCTTTTCTCTTTCTCTTTCTCATTCTCCACTTCACTCCTTCTCTTATTCTCGAGTTGGCTTCCTCTCTCATTCTCCATTTCGCTTCCTCTATTACTCCCAATTTTGAAGGTATAAATTCCTCTTCTTTTTTCCGGTTTTATTTTAATTTTCTTTTGAATTTGTGTTCTTTTTTATTCTATTTTCTTTTTAATTTTTTGATTCAATTTTTTGCATCTTTTTTTTAGGAGTTTTCAAGGTAAAGATCGATTCTTATGAAGAAATCGTTGTTGCTGAAGATCGAGTCATCAAGGTGAAGGGGTAGATCTACAGGTTTGGGAGAGTTGGGGTTTATTTTTTTATTTTTTCTCTTGATTGTTGTTTCAATTAGATGTTGATGATGAAAGGAAAAGAAAGGAGTTATGTTGTTTGGAGTGATGACTGTTTTGTTTAATTAGGTTGGGATGTTGCTCCATTATTGTTGTTCCTTTTTTGATTGTTGTTGTTCTGATTATTGTTGTTTGTTTTTGTTTTCATCTAGGGTTTTGTTTGGGTTTGTGTTTTCAAGGATGTGGACTGTGGAGAAAGAGAGAATGTCATTCTCCTTGCTGCTAGATCAGTGTGGTAATATGAGCAGCAGCAGCAGCAGCAATAGTAGTAGTAGTAGAAGTTTGATTTTAAGTTTGATCTTATGTTAATGTTTTGTGTGATTTTTGTATTTTATTGATTGTTTTGAAGTTGAAATTAGTAGCTATTGTTTAATCATTGTAAGTTATTTTGTTAATTTTGATGCTGGAAAATTTATTTCTGAAATTTGTTGTGTTATTTTGTTAGCTTGTGTTTGATTTTCGTGATCTTGTGATTTATCGATTAGAACTATTGATATTACCAGGACTATTGATTTTGTTTCTGGTGGACTAGATTATTTTTGTTGGAGTTTTTATCTGGTTGACTATATATTAGTATGGAATTGCAACATTAGTTTCTTTTTTTCTGTGTTTGGAGAATTTGAATTGAATTATGGCTGATATGAATGAATTATTGGTTTAAAAGCAAACTAACCATCATTATGTCAATGTCTTTGTTGGTTTAGATCTATTAAGGGTGTCTAAAGAATGTGTTGAGAATGATACTATGGAAAAGGAAGCGGAGGCACCAACAGAGATTATTATTGTTCGTCATGGGGAAACTGAGTGGAATGCTCCTGGCAGATTATTATTGTTGTTTGATCTTGGCAGATTATTATTGTTGTTTGATCTTGTGTTTAATTGGCGTGTTTGATTAATTAAGTTGTAGTTTCTAACTTGTTATTATCGATGAAAGCGAACTTGATGATTGATGATGATTTGTTGTAATTTTCATGAGATTTCATGAGATAAAGTAGGATTGGTATTTTGATAGTTAAGAAGCAACAATCTGATGTTTAACGATCTTACTTTGTGGTTTGTTGACATGTTCTAGTGAGAAAAAGTGTCTAGTATCTTACTCTGAATTCACATGTTACGTGTTTCATTGATTTTGACTTTATTGTTATTTATTGTTATTTTTATTCTGATTTTGATTCATATTCTATATTTGTTTCTTGGTTTATTTTGAGGCGATTTATTTTTACTCTGTTGCTTGAAGGTTGTTGTTGCTGACTTGCTGCTACTCGTTGGTTCCTCGGTTTCTACAGCTGCTTGTTTGTTCCTCGGTTGCTGCTGCTGCTTGTTGGTTCTTCCGTTTCTGTTGCTGGTTGTTGGCTCCTCTATTACTGTTGCTATTTGCTTTATTTATACTTTATTGTAATTTTCTAAGGTCAATTGTATGTGATATAACTTAAATTATCAATGGAAATCATTAATATTATGTATATGTATCATTTAATTTTTCATTTTAGCTCAAAAATAGCAAAAACAATTTTTTTTATTTTTTTAATTTTTTCCGGTTTCTTATTTTCTGCGGTTTTCTAGATAACCACAGGAAATAAGTCCATCCTTACTCGTTGCTACTCTATTTTCTGCGACCAAAAACCGGAGCAAATAACCCCGTTTTGACCGCAGCAAATGATGATTTATGTACAAGTGAACTACATTATCACGTAATCATTCTCATGAAAGCTTTAAAGGCCTAGGCATGACTCTGTCTATTTTCCGTGTTTTATTACATCTCGAAGTTATTATTTAATAAATATTTCATGGATTAAAATAGAATTAAAAAGTTCAAAAGGGGGTGTAGGAAGCTAACTTTGATGACGTCAACAACAACAACAACAACAACAACAACAATAATAATAATAATAATAATAATAATAATAATAATAATAATAATAATAATAATAATAATAATAATAATAATAATAATAATAATAATAATAATAATAAGACGAAGATGAATAACAAGCTTGGAACATGAACTTGGAGAGAAAAAGTTGTTTAGTGCGACCTCATATTAGATACCTTGTGTGCTGTTGCCGAAACGAACGTAAGATTGCCTTCAAGAATCCAAATACCCGAATGGGACCCGAATGCGATGAATAAGATGATGGAGATGAATACACTAGCACAAAAAAAGCTATTTGCTGTGGTCAAAACCCGGGTATTTCCTCCGGTTTTTTACCGCAGCAAATGCTATAGCAGCAAATAACTATATTTTTTTTTTAGGGAAACCACTTATTTGCTGCGGTTGTTTGAAAAACCGCAGCAAATAAGTGGTTTCCCTCCAAAAAAATATATACTGCCTCCGTTAATATTTAGTTGCAACACTTGGTGTTGCACGTAGCCCTAGGCAATTTTTTTTAATGATGTTTAGGAAATTGTAAGGTTATTTGATTAAATAGAGAGGAGAGAGAAAAAATGATTAAGGAAAAGTAAAATATGGGTGGTCCACCCAAAATTTGGAGCCAAATTTTTAGGGGGGAAAAGTTCCCCCTCAAAACATCAATTTTTTTGGTGTTTTTGAATTTCCCTCCACATTTAGAGGAAATTCAAATCAAAATGTTTCCCACTAATCATCTACCACCCCATAAAATATAAATCCCATACAACTTAAACAAATTTCATGAAGTCTGCTGCTTGCCCAAAAAAAAACCCAGAGAAAAGGAGGAGAAGAAGAAAATAATTACAGCCAACTAACATGGCAAAATCACAAAAAAAAAAAAAAACATCAAATCTCCTAAGTAAGCCTTCTTCCTAAACTCCAAATGCAGCAGTCCCCAACCTATCTTCATTGCACCCACATTAGCCTTTATATACATCTCCAAAAGTAGCAATCCTACCACATCCACCCTTCTCCAACCTGAAAAAAGGGACTCAGGGAAGGCAGAAACACAATTAGTTCAAGTCAAAACAACAATGGTAGACAACGAAGTTGATGATGGTTGGTTCTCCATGGAACAACTTCTGCTTGAACAAGGACAAGTTGAACAAAGAGAAAGGACAGAAACAAAGGATATTGTAAGTCACTGCAAACCAGAATTATCCCTTGACAAAAGGAGGAAAAAAGTTGATAATATACTTGCAATGGAAAAAGAACAAAACCTCCCATATGGAAGTCAGGCACAATTAGCAAGGGAAGTGGGGGTTCACAAATCAACAATGTGTAGACTGTACTCATATGTAAAGGAACAGAGGCAGAGAGGGCAGTTGATTGATGTCAGATCCCACAAAACAGGTATAGTGGGTAGAAAACCAAAGGAAATCAGTGATCATATTTTACAATCAGTGCCATTACAATTTAGGACAACTTTAAGATCTTTTGCAAAACATTTGAATGTTTCTCATGTGTATGTGCACAATCTTAAGAAAAGGGGCAGACAAAGAAGTCACACAAGCAACAATCATCCTAGATTAACCCCTGACCACAAAATTGCAAGAATGAAGTGGGTTTTATTACACATCATTCCTGTAACTCCAACCAAAAAAGCAACATTTCATGATATGCATTTAACCCTACACACAAATGAGAAGTGGTTCTACTTGAACCCAGAAACAAGAAGATTTTATTTGTTGCCAAAGGAGGATGACCCCTACAGATGTGAAGTGCCAAAATGGTACAAAATCAAGGCAATGTTTATGGCTGTCATTGGGAGACCCTTGTTTGATGAATCAGGAAGAATGCTTCACAGTGGGAAATATGGAATATGGCCTTTCATTTATCACAAACAAGCAACAAACAACAGCAAGAACAGGGCAGCAGGAAGTTGGGAAGTTAAGGCTCATCAAAATGTGACAAGAGAGGTAGTGAGAGAGATGTTGCTTAAAAACATTATCCCATGTGTAAAACAAAATTGGCCCCATGAAATTCTAGGAAAAGAAGTTTACATTCAATGGGATAATGCTAGGCCTCATCAAATTCCATTTGACAATGAATGGATGCAAGCAACAAAGACAGATGGATGGAATATTAATATGGTTTTCCAGCCAGCTCAATCACCAGACCTTAATGTCCTAGACCTAGGGTTATTCAACTCAATCCAATCAATTCAGTACCAACACTTTCCAACAACAATTGAGGAACTCATTGATCATGTCAATCATGCATATGACAGACACACTTGATCCTATTGCTAACAAATACACTTGGCTTACATTGCAATCATGTATGCTTGACATTTTGTCAGTAAAAGGAGGGAACAACTACAACATAGATCATATGGGTAAGAGGGGATTAGATGAGTTGGGACTTCTCCCAGATAACTTAGAATTTGATCAAAAAATTGTGGAAGAAGGTGTGCAGTACTTGAATGACAGATTCAGGCAACCAACAATGGAAAGACAGGCACAAGTTGATAACAATCTACAAGTTGATGTTGACTGAACAATAAAGGGACTCATGAAGACACATCATGACTGTCACATATAACCTAAACACCTTCAATGGAGTAATGAAGCAATCAGGTTTTATGTATTTGGAATGACTGATTTTGTGTAGGTTTGTAAATATGTATGTGTGTAATGCACTTTTGAATAGGCAGTCATGATAACAAGTAATGTGTGTATGACCTTCAAATGAAAATGAAAAACATGGCAACATAATATTTTGCAGAACAACCTTGTTTCATTCTGTATTTGTCAATCAATCAGAGAATTAATATTTCATCATTACCACTAATCATGAGAGTGATCAACCTCAACTGAACCGTTATATAAAGAACAGAAGCATCACAACTCTTGATTGGGTTTTAAATGAGTCCCTTCATCATTTGGAATTTAGACAAATATCAATTTAAGTCACAGAAATGGGGACTCATAATGTACCATCATATGGGACTCATGTAACTGCTTTGCATGAAGCTTTTAGTTGGGACTGAATTGTGTTGCACATATGAGGGGTGATCATCATTCATCAATGAACAACCAAGGGACTAATCAACACAATCAAAGCAACTGACCCATGAAAAAACATGCATACAAATACAACAGAAACAACTTAATGAAGAACAACAAAAACAAGTATCACAAGATGAAACAGAAACACAAACAACAAACAAGTATAATGACCATAATGAACATGAAACAAGTATGACAAGATGAAACAGAAACACAAACAACAAACAGAAACACAACAGTTAACCATCAACAATATAATCAACAATAACAACATTATAATCAACAACAACAACAGTATAATCAACAACAACAACAGTTTAATCAAGAACAATATAATCAACAACAGTTTAATCAACAACAACAACAGTTTAATTAAGAACAGTATAATCAAAATCAACAACAACAGTTTAATCAACAACAACACCAGTTTAATCAACAAGATTATAATCAACAACAACAGTATAATCATCAACAAACAAACAAACAACAGTATAATCATCAACAACAGACCTAAAAAGGAGACTATATTATACGGATCTAACAGGTTAACACCAACAACAGTTGAAACCCAAAACAAACAAACAATCACAAAAATAATGAACAGTATAAGGACTTTTATCGACCACCAATCAGATCTCAGGGTAACCACCACCAACAACCGCCTTTCCTCTGCCTTTGGCGTCATCGTCAGAGGAGGAAGAATGGGTGGCTGGGAGAGCCAGCACAGGGGACTGATCAAAGGGATTGTTGGGGTCTTCAAAAGCTAGTGGTGGCTCATCATAGGGCTCAACAGCAACAGCCATTTCAGTACAGGGTTCAGTAGTTGGGGGGGGGGGGGGG
>PYUH01000076.1:399479-434180 GCA_016808085.1 Suaeda aralocaspica
GGGGGGGGGGGGGGGACTCATCCTCAAGATCAACAAGCTTAACACCACGCTTTCCCTTCCTCCTTAAAGACCTCCTTACACGAAGGAGGTTTCCAGTAGGGTTTAAAACCCTACAAACCCCTTTACCCTTGCGATCTGAAGAAGAAGGAGGTGTTCCTTTCAGATCTACATCATGAGCACCAATAGCTTCACCCAAAGCTTTAAGAAGATTACGATTAAGGTGTTTCGCGGCTTCGCCGGAGTAGTAGGCTGACATAGGGAAATTAGCTCCTTTCTCAATACCCTCGATCATCAAGAACAAATACTGGATTTCCTTCTAATTTTTTGTTTCAAACAATGCTGTATGTAAAGGACTCAGATCTGACATTGTTTTTGTTTTGTAAGTGGCGAGGGTTCAAGAAGAGAGAGCGTTTTCCTTTTTTTTTAGGGTTTGTAAAACGAAAGTGATAAGAGAGAGAAATGATTGAGAAGATGAAAGAGAGAACGCAGAGAAATAGGCGAGAATTAAAGAGGGACTGGTACATGAATTGAATGAAGATGAAACACTTCATCTTTCAGTCAGTTCTCCAAAATCAATACATTCAATGTATTGATGGAGGTAGTTGGGAGATGAGATAAATATTAGATGTTCATCCAACAATGAAACCCACAATCAGCCACTAATTAATTTGCTTAAGTTTTTGTTAAAAAATAAAGCATGGGTATATTGGTAAATTCACCCCAAAAGGTTTACCGAAAAAAGAAAAAAAGTAAGTGTTGCAATTATTTGATAACATCCCAAAACAGTAAGAAATTAACGGAGGTAGTAGTTATTTGTTGTGGTTTTCCCAACAACCGCAGTAAATAAGCACCCTAAAAATTTTTTTAAAAAATAATTATTGTTTTGCATTTTTATGCCAAATAAAAATGCTGAAAGTATATATATACATAAGACTTGTATTAACAACAACAATACAACACTAAGGACATAAAACAACAATATTACAGCAAGGATAAAAAACAACAACATATCAGCAACATTCGAGTAGCAGCAGCTTTAATCAGTGGGCGAAGCCGAAGTAGAAGCAGCTTTAATGAGTAGGCGAAGCAGCAGCAGCTTCTTCTTCTTTAATGAGTAGGCGAAGCAGCAGCAATATAAGAACCCAACCTATATCGAAAAAATAGATGATCGAAACCAACACCAACAACAATAACAACAAAGGACAACAAAAAACAATAACTTACTAAAACACTCAAAACACTTTTTCACTGACAGAAACACTTTACTGTCTTGCTCACAAACTCAAATAGTACCTTATTTACTCAAAGGGTCGCTCATTCACAGAAACACTCAAAAATTAGAACATTATTATTTTACAATGAAACCAAGCAAACAAATCGAGCCACAAAAGAACCTTTTCTTGATGCTTAAGCATCCATCAATCTTCACAAGCCCCATAGCAAGTCTTGCAAGCATCACCAATCCACAATATATAACTAGATTTTACAAATGCTCATGTAAAACAAAAAACGTATATCAATCAAAATGAAGGGCACAATTGCAGTTTCAAATGACAAGATAACAATGCTTTAAAAAAATCAGCAAATGCTTCTAAAAACATATTCAATCATTTCAATAGCAGTTCATAGTGCATTNATTCACAGTGCATTTTCAAGCCAAAAATACATTAGTTACCCAATAAAAGAGAGAAAAAACAAGTTAAATATACATAACTTTTATACAAGGAAAAGACTTATACCTATTGCCCACTGTAACATAACATCAATGGAAGAAAAA
The DNA here is from genome assembly GCA_016808085.1 of Suaeda aralocaspica. Taxonomy (NCBI): domain Eukaryota; kingdom Viridiplantae; phylum Streptophyta; class Magnoliopsida; order Caryophyllales; family Amaranthaceae; genus Suaeda; species Suaeda aralocaspica. The sequence continues at coordinate 401,257 of PYUH01000076.1, forward strand.
CCACCATCAAGTTCATCATTTTCATTCAATGCTGCAGGTTCTTTAGACTGCGACTTTTTAAATAATTCACTTTCATCTTTGCCAGTAGACCAAATCAAACGTCCAAGAATCACCCTAAAAATGATCCAGAATCCATTTTGTGTAAAGGCAGTGTAAATTAAGTTTCATTGGTATCTACAGCCAAGTTTTTTATCAAACAAGGAGCTTCAGGCAACTAATTGGTTAAACAAACTAGTGAAAGATAATAAAAGTACGTGATAAATGATTGTTTACAAACACATATAAATGCTATCAGTCAAGGACATAAATCAAAATCGAAGTTTTCATTACTACAAATTCTTAAGCAGAACCACAATTAATTAATTGATTAAACAAACTTGTGAAAGGTTATGCCAGTAATAAATGTTACCTAAGATTTCTTAATATATCAACCTAAAAATGTCAAAAACATATCAAAACCCAAACTGGCATATGCTCAATCAGTACTGGCTGTCAGCATTAACAACCAGTGCACTGTAGGAGAAGAAAACGATTTCAACACATCTTATCTGAACCTCGGGATACATACAAAAGCTATTGACATAAATCTCTCCAATGGGCCACAGCACACTATTTATTAACTTACACAAAAACTGCCAAGAAGCTGTAGCTGAACTCCAGAAAAGAGCTCACCAAATTCGTGCTTTGCTACTGCTACTGAATTCACTAATCCTACCCCCCCTCCCCAAAAAAAAAAAATCATCTTTGCAGGTTCTTCAAACCGACTTTTTAAATAATTCGTTTTCACACAATTGATTCTAGCCTTTGAGTAAATAAGGTAATATTTTAGTGTGTCAGTGACTGAGATACTACGTGTGTGAGTGTGTATGTGTGAGTGTGTGACCCAAAACCAAAACGAGAAATCAAAACAACGAAAAACTCACAACCACCATCAATCAATTAATCAAAACAACGAAAAGACGAACTCACTCACACACTCACATACGCCCAAACTAGCTAAACCAAATCCAACAACAACAAATTAAACCAATAATATATTATTGCTAATAATTGAATATATTCCACAAATTGGCCTAATTCTCATAAAATTCACAAAATCAGTGAACAAGTAGACCTAATTCACAAAAAATCACAAACAACTAGAACCAATTCACAAAAAATTTGAAAATTAGCGAATGAATAGAACGAATTTACACAAATTCTGAAATTCAGCAAAGAAATGAGAAAATGAGAAACAACATACTGTGGATAAAATGAAAAACATAGAGTATAATCAAAAGACACCCAACAAATATCCAGCTATCCAGTATCCACCATAAACACAATCTCAATGAGTCAATGCCTTAATTACTAATTCATAATCGAATTCAAACAACATACAAGAGAAAAAATAAAAAAAATAAACCCCAACTCGCACAAACCTATAGATTCTTAGCAACAACGAACCCTTCACAAGAATGGATCTTTACCTTGAAAACTCCTCAAAAACAAAGATGCAAAAATTAAATCAAAAAATTAAAAAGAAAATCGAATCAAAAGGAAAAAAAATTAGTGAGAAAATCAAAACAAAAAATCGAATGGAGAAGAAGTTCCTGAGAAAAACATAAGATAAAAAAATTAATGAAAGTAAAAGTAAAGGAAACAGAAATTGAGAGAAAAGAAATTAGGGTTCGGAAAAGACGAATTATACCTCTTGCGCTCAACGAATTTGAAATTAGGGTTTCCATTTGAACCACTAAAACAAAATTTGAATCAAAATTCGAATCAAAAACAACAATATCAAAAATTTCAAAAACATCCAAATTAATAAACAAGTATGAACAAACCCTAGAATTATCGAAACATGAAAAATTCGAATACGACGACGTTACAATTCCCGAGGAAACGTAAAATATATTAAGAGAAGAAGTACCTACAAAAAAATTAAGGAAAAAAGAGTTAATCGATTAGTGAAAGTAGAAGAATCGAAGATTAAGAGAATAGAAGTTAGGGTTTAGAAAAGATGAATTACGCCTCTTGAGCTCGGCAGACAAGGGCACCCCCAAATATCTAAATGGAAGTTGACCGATCTTGGATTTCTGCTTAAAATGTGTCACTCCAGAAGCCGGTAGAGAAGTTCTAGATGACGAGTTTAGGGTTAGGGTTTCGATTAGGGTTTGAATTTTAAGGTTGAGAGATGAAAAGAAGATGATTGATCAATGTTTAGTACATGAATTCGAATTGCAAACAGTTTTTTGTGATGGTTTCTATACAAGATTCGATCAAATTAAATGAACAAAAAAGTATGAATTTGATCGAGTGAAATTCGATCGATGATTTGGGGAAGAAATAGAGTGAGAGACAGGATGAGGAAGGAGAGAGGAGATGTTACGGTTAGGTAAAAGCAAATTGGGTTAAGTGTTAGCTTTTATATGTTCTCAATTGGGCCGAGTTTTTTTTGGCTTAAGTTTACCTTATTATTTGCTGCGGTACTAAAAATCGCAGCAAATACAACAAGGACCGCAGCAAATAACATATTTGTTGCGGTTTTTTTACCCGCAGCAAATAATCCAGTTTAACAAACCTTCCAATAACTATTTACTGCAGTTCTTCAAAAATTCCAAAGAAACGCAGCGAATGTGACGCAACAAATGTGTTTTTTTGTACTAGCGATATGATAATAATGTAATAATAACAATATTATTATTGAAATTAATAATATGATCACTAAAACTCAAAGAAGAAAATAAAAATGTTTATGTGATTTTGATGATAAACTAAATGAAGATTAAAAAAAATGAAGAGATTTATGAAAAGATTTAGTGGAAGGAAATGCTAAAACTCTCTCTACTTTCTTACAAATTTCCTAAGTTTGCTCAAATATCCAATGTCAAGATTTCGAATGATGTTAAGATCCCCAAAAATGATGTTCCGATCCCTTGTGATGTTAAGATCTCTTGAAAATGATAGGAGGAAAGGGGGTATTTGTAGTGAAAATTTCTAGAAATGAAGACTATTTTGTGCGTATGGGCGCAGGACTTGCGTGTGGGCGTAGGGTGTGCGCCTATGCGCACAGTATGGCCTTCTCTTTTCCTGAAATTTTGCCAGTTATTTCCTTCGGTGGAGTGATTAGGGGTACAAATGATGACGTGATGCCTCTCTTTTCCTTGCGTATGTCATTCCTTACATCATTTACTTAAAAGGAAAAGAAGGAGAAATTTCCTCCTCCTTACTCCTTTTGTTGGGCTTCAATGAGGGAAGTTTGCTGGGCTCAAGGAAGGAGATGGTTTGCCTTGGGCTCATGACTTGGGCTTGAAGGTTTACCTTCTTCATGACCATGTTTTGTGCTAATTCTTGCAGAAAATGCGTTTTCGAGCGTTTCGGAAGTCTTTAGCATCATTATTAAAAATGTGGAAAACAAGGGAAAAACATGAAAAATATGGAAAAAAAATCGAAATATTTTTCGGTTTTTTTTTTGTGTGTTTATAGGAGTTTTTAGGTGCTTTTATTTGGATCGTTGAACTTGCTTCTCATGATTGGACTAGTAATCGACGTGGTATATGTTTATCATCGGCCTAAGGCCGGGGACAGATGTAGGTTTTTACAGAAGCCCCCACTTTGTCTCAATCTATAGAGACGAATAGTCCTGTAAGATTAAAGCCAAGGTATCAAGTACCTGCAATGCAAACGTTAATTTCACAAGTTCCTGATGGTGTGTCATCTACTTTGGAAGGTCCTCACTCCTATGTAGTGTGTCCGTGTGTCTGTGTCTGACTCTTGTTAGATGCGCTTCGATTTTCAGAGAGCTCAATTAAGGTGTCTTGAACTTAAACGTATAGGGAAATGTGTGATGATTCCTCCAGGCGTCTTTAGCTTGATCGTATAGGAAGATGTGTAATAACTTCTTCAGGTGTCTTAAGCCTAACTGAATAGGAAAATGTAATGATAATTCCTTCAGGTGTAGGTAGCATAACCGCATAGGAAAATGTAATGTTAATTCCTTCATGTGTCTTCAGCTTAACAATATAGGAAAATGTAATGTTAATTCCTTCAGGTGTCTTTAGCTTAACCGTATAGGAAGATGTGTAATAACTCATTCAGGTGTCTTTAGGTTAACCGTATGGGAAAATGCAATGTTAATTCCTTCATGTATCTTCAGCTTAACCGTATAGGAAAATGTAATGTATGACAACACCATAAGCATATGATGTTGTTTGTGGCAAATGTTGTGTCGAACGAAGAAGTTTCGTGAATATCTGATACTGTTTTTGGTAAGTCTTGCCATAGAAGATCTTAAGCATCTGATGTTGTTTGTGACATCCTTGAGATTAGTAGCTTTACGTTTGTTTGATAAAGAATAGCCAGTTTGTCGGCTGCTGATAGTAGAGAGTAATCGTCTGACGGTGTCTGATGTCTATGATTTGGTGTTTGAGTTTTCTTGTTGATTATTGATTCACATATTGGGGAGCAGTTTCAGTTGATATGATAACTAAGTTTCATGTCGATGATGCCACTAGGGGATGATCTTTGTCAAGATTTGTGTGATTTATCACATATCCACTAGGGAATATAGTGTGTCTGAAGTGTTATTTGACTTGCAGAGAATCAAGGAAGAGCTCCTTGTCTCTATGTTCACTAGGGATAAATATCTCAACTTTGCTCCATTGTGGATTTCTTTGTAGAAGTCGAGATCACTTGGAATTTTTGTGTTCTAATGATTTCGAAGTGTTGATGATCCACTAGGGAAGGTTATGTCATTATTAGAGAGTGATGAGCTTTTAAAGTCATTATTGATCACTGGGGATGTTGGGAGTTTGCATCAAGGTTTACTCCAGTGGTGATTATTTCACGATGAACTCTCAGAACATCTCCTAAACTTGCCAAGTGCTAATTTACTGGGGATTGAGTGTATATAGACCTGCTGGGGAAGAATCCTCGGTTGGAGACTTTAGGGGATAATGAATATTTTTTACCAAGGTAACTCCACTTCGTCGGGGAAGGGTTCAAAGATTCATACAGAAGAGTTGAGTGATTCATTCATATGACTTCACTAGGGAGCCGAAGAATTTCTATTTGCTGGGGGGTAGTGTAATTTTAACTTCATTGGGGATAAGAGTCAAGTCACTTCGTAGGGAATTTGCTAATGTAATTACAAGTAGTGCACTTGTAAACAAACAAAGAAACTTTGACTTTGACTTTCGAAGGAATTTTTTAAGATATTAGGACTTGTATCGTCCTACATGACAGTTATTCCGGGTTGAAAATACCTCTTAGTGCATGATGGAAATCTCCCAAGATGAAAAATGGGGCGAAAATTATAAAATTTGAGAGGAGAACCCATGCGCATGTTCCAAGCTCGTACGTGTGGGCGCACCTCGTGTGCACCTGTGCACAGGTGTCAATTTCTTTTTATTTTGCTTGTCCTGCTTCCTTCCTCATTTGTTCTTTCACTCAAACAACAAAGCACGAACACAACAGTAGCAAAAACCAATTTTCACCATTTCTTTCTTGTTTCATACGTCAAATTCAAGCTCTAATCTTGCTCAAATCATTATAAAATACAAGTAAGTCATGTTTTTAATGGTTTTATCATTTATTTTGTGTTTTTGGCTTGTTTTTGTGAATGTTTATGTGAATCTTGAAAAGTGGGTTTTTGTATGTGATGGTTTTTTTGTGAAATTTTTAATTTATTATTATTATTATTATTAGTAGTAGTAGTAGTATTATTAAATTTTTTTGTTAAATAAAATTTTACTAACCATAAGCAAATTAAGTACAAACACCAATAGCTAAATAGCCAAAAAGCAACAAACAAACTACACAAGTTGCAAAAGCATCATATATGGGGTAGCTGCAACCTTCTAAGAAGGGTACAACAACCAACCATAACAATCATCTGCAGCAACAATTAAATGCACCACATCAGTCTATATTCAATAACTATTGATCAATTTCTGCACACTTGCAACCTACTCAAAAAATAACCTGCCTAAACACTACAACAGAACATTTGCACTGTGTAGTAAACACCTGACCATTCCTTTGCAGTCAAATAGCATAGACACATTCAGTAAAAAGCAAAAGCAAAATTCTGTTATGAGCAGTCTTCCTCCTTCCAGCTCTCTTCATGACTCTGACTTCCTACTCAAACTGCATTGGGGCTCTCTACAATCTCAACATATGAAGAGCCTCCTTAGATAACACAGCTCCAGAGTAAGGGCACCGAAAAAGTAGGTGGTTTATACTTTCAGTTCCACCATTACACAATAGGAAGGTTGTATCACTCCCAGGGATCCATACTGCAGGCCTGTCCCTAGTTAATACCTCTGCTGAAGGGCCAACCAGGTTATAAACAAGCTGCTAGGAGTAGCATTGTTGTTGCAAATCATCCTTCTCCACTCTACCTTAACTACAGGTTTTTTGTAAAATTTGTTTGGTGTTTTAGAACTTGTTTCACTCAAAATGGTTGAGAAATGAGTAAAAGCTAGAGGTTTTAAGTTTAATTGTTTATGGTGTTGATGTTGATTATGGAGGTTGAAATGCTTGAGCATGATGATGAAAGATGTTGACTTGAATTTAAGCTTCTTTACTTTGGTGCAAAATAGTAATATGAACTTCAATTTTACCAAAGCATGCTCAATTACCCACTACCTTGCTCATGGAAGTAGTAGTAGAGAAGAAAATGTAGTTTCGTGATATGTCAATTTGTTCGAATCGATAGCAATTGTGAGCTCATGAGTGTCCAAAAATTTGTATAATATTATAATTTTAGTGAAAAATGATGTCTTGATCATAATGTGATGAAAAATGGGATTGAATTGTTGAAAGGCTTATAGAAATTTGAGCTCGAATAGCTTACTAGCGGAATTGGCTCATTTAACATATTTTGCTCATTATTTGTCAAATTGTCATAAAATTTGATAAAATGATCATCTTAAGGGAAAATGATTCAAATTAAGCAAATTTTGTATGAATATTCCTATAAGGAACGTCATAGGGTATGACTTGCAAGTTTCGTCATATTGCTAAATATTGACCAAAATTCGCCTTAAAAAGCCTTTTTAGCTCACATAGTGTATATGAACTAAATTTTCAGTAGAACTTAAAATTTGGTCATTTCTTGGTAAAAATGAGTCAAATTAAGTCTTAGGAGCAAAATTTGCATCTTTTTCAAGAACATCCAAAATTTTTTAATTTTACTCGATCAATTTGTGCCGAAACGTGCCGAAACTTGGTCCAAACTTGTTGAAAATTGTAGGAACTTGGATGAGATTTTATATTTCATTGAAATTGTGTTTTTATAGTGTTGATAGAGCTTGTATAGAATATTGTTATATTATGCGAAGGGCTCGCACATTAGCTTTATTGTATATTGTCATTATGCGAAGAATGGTGCATTCTTTTTTAACTGGGATTGGATAGTTGTTGAAATGCCTTGAGCATGGTTGAATACAGCCGAAATGACTCTGTTTCTTTTGATTGAATGGAATATCTAGGATCAAGGGCGGTCGCCCTCTTTTTTTCCGTTTAGTGGAGGTTAGTCGATTCTCCTTTTCTTCGGCTAGATGAACTCTAGATCAGCTAGTGTTTCGGCAGGAGGAGCACATTTCTAGTCGTCCTTTTCTTGGAAGGGTAACATTGTTGTCTTTTGTATGCATTGAGATTTTGAGATTTGTAAATTATTTTTGTTTTGACTGGTATTTTTCTTTTTTGCATGTGGTATACTTTGGGCGCGCATTTGGTACTCCCGGCCAGTTCTGTTAGTATTATAATGGATTTGTTAAGAATACTGACATAACGAAGGCGATTGGAGATTGTGGCTTTGTCTTTCACTCATAAACCTATTGATGTACTTGAATTGTTGAAAGCTCATTCGGAGCTAGCAGTTGAGCTATTGTGCCTATTTCTATGACGTTTCCAAATCTAGAGTATATCTCATACTACCTTGTGTCAAGGCTTACAAATGCCTGCGACAACCCGGGATCAGAAGGTGCAGATCTTGGTCCTGTTGCTTCTCGACCAAGTTTTGCTCGAGGATAAGGGTGAGAGGACCCATCTAAAGTATCTTCCATCCTTTTCGGATTTTTCACGAGTACACACTTATGATTAGGGAGGTCTCGAGTGTGACTTCCTCGTATGAGGCATGTGCACCATGGTTCGTAGGCAGGCACGCCATCTATTGGAGGTCGATGGCGGTTTGTTGAGGTAGGTATTAGTTGTTTTGCATTTCTATTACTTTGAACAAATCATGTGCTGATTTCAACTTGTGGTTTTGCAGTTTTGGGCTTTTGCGTACTTCCCCTCTTTAGCCCTCACTTGTTCGCATGCTCGTGGATATCCTATTCTGGCTTTCTGGGGCGGCTACTACCATGACCGGTGGAAGAAGGGATTGGACTATGTCCGTTGTGCCTTAAGAGATCTTACAGTAGATGAGGTATCCATGTTGTGTCCTTTGCACGATTTATAGTTGAGGCACACTATATTATCTTGTCTTTTGTTGCTCACATTCTTGTTGCAGGTCGAGTTTCATTCTAGGGACGGTCTTCATGACGGGGACAGGGAATTTTCTGAAGCTAGGATGAGGATGACTCGTTGATTGATCCTTTGGAGTACTGCAGGCCCCATCTGGTATCTCGGGGAGAGAATGACCATTCAGTATTCTACTATGAGGTTTGTTACTCCCCAAGATCCTCCTACTTCCATAATAGATTTAGGGGAATTAATGTATGATTTTTGGGTGCTACCCGATACGGAGGAGATACCAGCATACCCTAGTCCGCGATCGTTTACCATGATTACCCTTACGAGCATCATCTGCTTCGGTTGAGGGGACCACTTTTGGATCAGCTGTGAGTTCATGACTTTTATGTAGGATTTTCTATTTCATATGTTACTTATTATTCCTAGAAATTCTGATGTGTTTTTTTTTCTTACTTTTACAGAAGGATTGCCACAAAGGGAACCTCCCTGATGTTGACTTGACCATTACCTATCAGACGCCGAGAAGGGACTGCTCTCACACCATCCCAGATGGGAAGGAGGCGAAGATTACACGTCCTCTTGGCTTCACCCATGTATGAACTGTTTCAAATTTCATTATCTTTATATGCCTTTGTTTTGATTTGGTGACTGACCAATCTAAGTGCTTTGCTGCTTGGCCTAGCTGGGTTGGTATGAAGAAGGTCTTGACAGCTACGGTTGTGCTCAAGCGGTTGGTGGGTAGATTGTTGTCTCACAATCGCTGCATAAACCTAACTTCTGATGTGAGCATATCTCAATGCATTCTACCTTTCCATGATTTCATATTAGCCTTTGTTGTGCTAATAAATGTTTTACCCATAGGGTGTACGTGTAGGGATCTGGTAGCAGGAGAGTTTTTGAGTCTAGCGGGCCTTCTAGGACTAGGGAAGATCCGAGTGGCGCTAAGCAGAGAGCTAGTTCTGCTGCCTCTAGCTCTCGACCTAGTGCAGGTCCTTCGGGGTCTCGGAGGAGTGCGGGTGCGTCAAGGCGAGATTATGGTGCTTGGGGTATGGAGGAGGTGGTGTTACCTAAGTGTTCGATTCAGCTGTTTTCGAGAGGAGTACGTGGACTACAGGTTCCCGGAGGAGCTGACAAAGTCGCAAGCCTCTTTCAAAGGAGGGATGTCGGAGGAGATGTGATGTCATGAGTGAGCTTCCTAGGCTGTCTCTGAGGAGGATTGTTTCTAGGAGCCGGAGTCATCAGCTGACTAAAGATGAGATAGATTTCGGTACCTCCTAAGCTATTGTGCCTTTCAAGACTCCGGAGGCGGACTTTTTCCCTCAACAGTAGCCTGCTGATTTAATGGCACAGATATTTGGTCCTTCCACCTAGGGTACTACGTCGCCTGCCACCCCTTATAGCCAGGATGACATTTTGCACCATTTCATTCAGGGGACACCACCAAAGGGGTGGAATCCTCATGGGGGTGGTTACTAGAACTGTTTCTATATTTGCTGTGTATTATCTTTTGTTGATTTGAGGATATGTGTATGTTACATTATTGTATATACTACAAACTACATACTACACTTTTATGCTTTTCTATTTACAATGTGTAGGCACCTATTTTTGGTCCTGCCTAATGGCTAATGATTATCGTGTACCACGCTTAGACATGTCCGATTCTTGAAAGTCGAGTGCTTGAAAATAAATAAATCAATCAATAAAAAAACTAACAAACAAATAAATAAATTCACTAGTAAAATAATGGCTATTAGTATCGCCTCATTAGTATCGTTTCTAGGAAAAATGATACTAATAGGTCTCCATTAGTATCGTTTATAGATAAAACGATACTAATAGTTCTCTATTAGTATCGTTTCTAGAAAAAACGATATCAATAGGTATGTTATTAATATCGTTTTTATGAGAAACGATACCAATAGGTGTCACACTAGTATCGTTTCTAGAAAAAACGATACCAATACGTATCCTATTAATATCTTTTCACATAGAAACGATACAAATTTTAGTTTTAAGGAAATAACCAATGGTTATTAATATCGTTTTTTGAAAAACCGATACTCATAAAACGCTAAAATATAAACACACACTTAAACATGCTCCATATTTTTCATCTTGTCACTCAGTCTCTATTCTTTCTCTCTTTACTCTCCATCAGTCTCTCACCCTCGAGTTCTTCACCCTTGATCTCTTACACTCGATTTCTTCACTCTCAATCTCTCACTCGCTGATCTTCACTCTCATCTCTCAATCACTGAACGAAGGATCTGCATAATCATCTCTAATGGGTTTTCTCTGATCCGGTTATATGAGTTGACTTTTCTCAGATCCAGTTAGAGCCTTCTTCTGTCTTTTCGATCTACCTCATTCCCAAGTAAGTGTTTTTTTCCTTTTCTTAGATTCTCTGCTCTTTCTATATTTCTTTAGCTTCATCATCACTCTCAATATGCGCTAATGATTTTCTTGTCCAAAGGTATTCACCCCTACTTATGCATCGCCCTTGCCTGATCGATTTGTACAACACTAGGTCAATAATAATCTTGTCTAATTTGATATGTTCAGAACTGATATGATAGTGTTTTCTATCTTCAATGTACTCTGCTGTTTCAATTTTTGGTAATACTCACTCATTTGTTTACTCACTTAATCAATCACCCATTCATTTGTAGAGTGTTTTTGATGCGATTTACTTTCTTCTTTTGTTTTGCTTTTAGTCGATTATAATTTGGTTGAGAGCTTGCTTGAATTTAATTCTTGTTTGAGTTCAATTTATGTATTAATTGACAGTATAAGTGTGAATTAAAGAAAATTTGTATGGGTTGAATATCGAATGAATACGTGCTATATTTCTCATGTAGCTTCAGAGTTGGTGAATCTCCTTATAATACATACTTGCTCCAAATCTTAACGATGCAAGTTATTCTAAACTTATTCGCTTTCAATTTCATTTTTCGGGTTATATTAAAGCAATGGCGTTTTGGTTAAGAATAATGCTATATACCCAGTTGTAGTAAGGGTATGGTCGTTTGAGGAAGGTGTTAGGGCTTCTTAGAGAGCTGTTGATGGAGGATTGTTAGAATGTCTGCTGTTATGTTGTTGTACAAGGTTCTGTTTGTGAACTACAATGTGATGGTACATGTAATGGTAATTCTCTCTAATTAGTGTTAGTTTCCGGTTTCTTATATGTGCAATTACTTCACTTCTAATTTGTAAATTCCTTATATGGCACATGAGTTTCATACCTTTGGTCTGATGTATTTTTGCTCATGTTATTGCTATTGAGTTATTGCTATTAAGGTGTTTTGTTGTTGGGTTTCTGCACTTTTATTAGAATTTGGTCTACTATGATTTTGTTATGGTGAAGTTAATTTATGCCCCTTTATGCATCATTAATGTATTTGTAATAGTTTATTATTGTTATTCATCAATTTAATATAGTCTTTGTCATAATAATTTTAATTTTTGGTTACTAGTATTATTATTTCATTACAATTATGATTTTTTTTTGTTTTCAAAAATCGCTATTATTATCGTTTCTTAAAAACAAACGATACTAATAGGTATTTTTTTATATTAAAAAAACCACTATTAGCATCGTTTCTAACAAATGATACAAGTATGATTTCCTATTTGTTATGCCTCCAATTCTATTGTGTGTAAAACGATACAAATATGCCATAAGAAACTATACTAATAAGCTATTTTTCTACTAGTGAAACTACCTTACCTGATACTCATATCTCCCTTAAAAAAACATCTTATCCTCATATCTTGCTTTCACGAGTCTCTTGTTTTCACTCTCATCCTCACATCTCTTATAAACCTCATCTCTCCAAACTACCATGGCAGATCACTGCTATGGCTTTCACGAGTCTCCTCCTCATTCTTCTTCTCGCCCACTCTTCAATCTGGAATTCTGCTTAAGCAACCTTCACTTTTCGTTAATTGTCTAATTGGGGATTTCGAATTGGATTTCTAGGGTGGTTTGGAACTTTCGAATTGGATTTCTAGGGTGGTCGAGGTTTTGAATCGGGCTTTGGGTGATTAGATTGTAAAAGTTCTGTAATCTTTGCTAGGTTAGATTCTTTAGTTTTGCTTCTGATTTTGTTTAGTAGATGGGTAACTGCTGGGGTTCTTCTGCTCAAGTGGACTCCTTCAACTCTAATCCCACTTCAGGTATATATAGCTTCTTTTCTTGTTACTTATCCCATATTTATTATTAGTTTTTTAATGAGTAAAGATGAAAATATTGATTTTGTGTATGTTAATTTGTTTGTTATTTTTGTTATTGATGATAATTAGTATGAGTGTACTTGTAAAATTTGAATTTTTTTGGTTATTTATTACATTTCCATTAATGGGTATTTGTATAAAGTTGAAGTCTTGGATTTTATGTATGTTAATTTGTTTATGAATTATAAGTATTGATGATAATTTTATGAGGGATTTCTCCGAAAGTTTGATTTTCTGCCATTTTAATAGTGCTTGTTAACATGTTTAATGGTCAATTTTGCTTGTTTCGATGTGGGATTTTACTTGATTGAAGTTTGATGATGTGCTTAGGAATAGAGAATTGATGATTGCTTAAGTTTAGGGTTACAGTTGAATTTATCAGATTCAATTAATTAGTTGATTTCTGGTATTATTCCTTTGAGTTTGATATATCCCTCAAATAATTTTAATCTATTTTGTTTGAAATTATGGTAAAAAATTTCTTACCTTTCCTATGTATTTCTTATTTCTTAACTTCTTTGAAGGGTTCATCCTTTTGTGACTCATGAAGTCATGAATGATGTTATGATTGTTCAGGAATTCATTGACAAATTGCGTGTTTCAAGTGGTTAGGGTGGTCGTGTCATTGTTGAGTTTAGTGTTTGGTAGGGTGGTTGTCGAGCTGTGTTTTTCGGTGAATGGAGTTTTGGGATTGATTGTGAACAATCCATGATGAACCAAAGTCCTCTCTTCGATGGTAAACCGTCAATTTCTCCAAATTTTTTTGTAAAATCTACTTCATTTTTGATTTTTTTGATTTCTCTCACATGTCTCATCTCTCCCCCTCACCCTTCTTCTCCAAAATACCATGGCAGATGTGATGGAAGATGTTTCATTAAGTGGCATCAATACAATTGAATAAAGAAAATTTATAGGTATGTTATCAAATACTTAGTATATTTTATAAGAAACTTATCGTATGCTGAGCTTTTGCTCAATGAGTCATTTTGTCAAATAATGATACTTATTGTATGAATATGAATGTATGATTACGAATCAATGTCAAATAGTATTACTGTTGGCTTACTAATTCACTTTCTCATTTACTCACTTAATCATTTGCTTACTTTTTAATTCATTCTTTCACTTGATTATTGCTTTAAACATTTTGTTATTTCATGATCATCTCCTCATTTTCCTTTTCACTCTTACTAATTCACTCTATCATGTAATTGATAATCTACTCATATGGTAATTCACTTGGATGTTCATTTATTCACTCACTCACATGAGTTGTTTTGTGCGTATGTTAGTTATTTCGTTTATTATCAGTTCAATTGCTTATTCACTCACCCACATTACTCCATTAGTCGCTCGCTCAATCACTCACCCAATCATTTACTCTCAGAATTACTAATTGCATGTCCCCTTGCATCTGACCAGTCAAAAATACGTTAGAACTGAACTTATCTGATAATCTATTCAAACTTAATCAATTTAGTTTTGCCTTAATTGATTAACTAAACTTAGGGGAAATTAGTCTATAACACTTATAAAGGTCTTAGACTCATCACTCATTCACTAGATATGTTAGTCTTGCTCATGCACATTTACTTATTAATTTCAATTACCCGGTCATTCAAATTCTTGAATTGCATTTATAGTACTAGTGTGAATGGATGATTGATGGAGTGCTTGATGAAGAGTAGTTGCTCATTCAGCGTCATGAATTCTTAATTTTTTTCTAGAGGAGGGTTGTGTGAAGAATTTGGAGGCCCCTTGCTCTTGCAGTGGAAGTTTGAAGGTAACTGTGTCGTCTTTACTACAACTTGTTTGCTCTTTTGTAATTGATTTTGGTTGTAGGTTTGTTTGTGAATTTTTTTTTCTAATTGATTTATGTGTCAAAATAGTTTTACGTTTTTATTCCATCAACAATTATTGGTTTTTTTTTGTAGATTTAGCTCAAAGATGAAAAAATAAAGATGACTGCTACATCAGTTCTTGTTAGCTATATGTTTCTACTAATTACTTTAAAAACTGCACTTGCTTTGCTTTGCAAGAAGCTGTGTGTTTTCTATCCCTACACCTTATGCCCATTTAATTTAGTTTGGCACATTGAGTTTTACTAATGTTAGTTACAAACTTTAACTATTTCATCATTTAGCTTCATATGATTAACTACTTGGTCGATATTGATTGGGTGCGAACTAATAAATTTCATCTGTTATTATTTTGTTTGATTTGTTATTCAAATATATTCAATGCTTGGGTTTAGATGATTACTTGCTTGCTGAATTATTGATTTCTTTTATCATTAGAATTAGGAAAGTCACTCTCAATCACATCGCTTTATGTTAAATTTCGTACATGGCTGCATCCAATTGAATTTAGATATCTTTGGGTCTGTTTCGTACTTTCGGTTCTTATAGTCGATGCCGCCGCATGCCCATGACCCGTGACGATGACAACAACGATGAGATGCTGAAGAATTGATGTGATTATCTGATAAGTAGTTATTTGCTAGCATTTTGGGTGCATTTTAGGAATCGTTTTTAGACATATTTAATGCTTTATAGATTAGTTTTGCATGTTTTAATTTAATTTTTGACCCTTTAATCCTTCACGCGTATTTTGTGTTTATGGTGAAGTTTTAGGCCCTTTTAGAGGAGTTTTGCAATGTCATCATGCAGAACATATGAAATCAAACAGTCATAACTTTTTATTTACTCAATCTTTCTATGTGATTCTAACTAGAGATGATAGCATGTCTCGTTAGCTTCGCAACGATAGTTCATATGCCCCAAACCGATGAGCGAGCTGAAAGTTGTGATATTTTGAAGTTAAGTTGTCCAATGTGTTGTGGGAGAATGCAACACGCGCATGTTGATTTCAACACGTCCGTGTTGACCTGTGTCCAGGAACTTCAATTTGGTTCAGTTTTGTCTGCCTCAGAGCAACACGTCCGTGTTGACCTATGTCCAGAAACTTTTGTTTTATTTTGTTTTGTCTGCCTCAGAGCAACATGTCCGTGTCACTTTGAACACGTCCGTGTTGACCTGACTTCCGAAGTTCTAAACTACATCGTTTTGCCTATATTGTTAGGTTATATAAATAGCCCCAATTGCTGGGGGGGGGGGGGGGGGGGGTTTTTTTTNGGGGAGCTGATTTTTTAGCACTTTTCTTTAAAACTTCTTTTTTTCTAGGAAAAACAAAAACCCTTAAATTGTTGTAACCTTTTAGTTAATTTAGTGAATCTATTCATTAAAGAATCTCTCTTTTCCATCAATTTCAATCCATTGAATCTTCAAGTATCTTTCTCTCTCCTTTATTTTTATAATTTGTTCTTGATTTATTTTCATGATTTTTGCATGTAACTTTGATGTTCTTGATTTCTATTATTATTGATTATTACCTGTTTCTAACTTCAATATTACTCATGAATTATATGTTTATTATGTTTATTGTAATTTCCATGTATTGTGAGTAGTTTATTTCTAGGAATTGGGTGAAACACTTAATGTAGTCATGGACAATTAGTTGCATGTTGGGGTTTAATTGTTTTGGGATTCTAATTAGTTAAGATTAAGGCATTTTTATGCTTAGTTCTTGTGATTGATCACCATTAGAGTTTAATTCTTAATCTCCTCAATGAAGGATCGAAAGATGAAGTTGGGTTGTAGGTTCCCTTATTCTTATTTGACTAAAAGACCATGAAAATAGGGATTTCTAGCAATGGATTTCTCCTTGTCATCGTGCATGTGTTCTTAAAGCTTGGATTTTTGAATTCAACCATGGGAATGGGTTGTAATGCATACTTTTAGGCAATCCCTCTAGCTCGAAGGAGTAGTTGAGTGTTTTAGATTACTTCCCTTAATTTCCCCATACAATTGTTCCCTTGTTGTAGTTTTCGTTCCATGATGAAGTTGAGTGGTGTAGCGCAATCCTAGTCCCTTTTATTATTGAATTTCCTTTTTTACTCTTAATCTAGCTAGTTTATTAGACTTGTTACTCAAATCACTCCAAAATCTTGGCCTGACTTAGATTATTTAAACAATACCATTTGGTGGTTGATTCATTGCCTCTCATGGGTTCGACCCTTTCTTGCCCTTACTACTAGTTAGTAGGACTGAGTTAGGTTTATTATTTGATAGGTTGGCGACGCTCTATCATTATCCTCTTAATTTGAGTTTTAAATTGAAATAATTTGTATTACTGTAACCATTTACTGTAATAATTTGATATAATTAAAAATTTAATATAATTGATTAGGTTATTATTCTAATTATTTGATTGTGTTATTATTAAAAGATATTTTCTTTAGTAAAAGAAGTGTCTATTCGTATTGTTTTTCAAGGAAAAATGATACTAAAAGATTTTAGGGTTTTTCTAAAATATGCCCCTGAGGTATTCGTTTTTCTAAGGTATATCCTAAAGTTTATTTTTTTTCTCAATTGTATCCCTAAACTAGCTATTGTTAATTACCAATGACCCCTGTTAACTTACTTTACTTTTCGTTAACATAGTCGTTATTTGCTAGATTTTTTAACTTTTCAATTTTATTTTGCAACAAAAATCAAAAGAGTAAACTTTAACTCTTTTGTCTGTTTAAGAAAAAACAGTATCAATGGTGCCTTCTTCATTCATTAGTCCTCTCTTTTCTCCTTAACTCTTCATGAAATTTCCTCACTACCTCTTGGTTTACTTTTTTGAGAATTTTTGTAAAAACCCAAATTCCAACCTGATATCTAATAATCCTCCTCCTTTAAAAAAAAATTCTAAAATTTCTCCTTAATTTCTAACCCCAATTATTGTATAATTCATTGATTTCATTCCCCCTCAAAAAAGAACAATATTCATCTATTTCCAATTTTTCAATGGTAAAAAGGGAGAAAATGCATTAAATTAAGTATTATAGTTGCTATTTATAAGTGAATTTGAACGAAATTGATTAAAATTATCCCCATCTTAACATTTGAAATTAGACAAATGGGCGAAGTTATTGAAGAGCCATTGATGTTTAACTTCTGCCAAACCTAAATAATCGATAATTTTAGAGTTTTGCTTGGATAATAGAACAAAAAGAAGAGTTAGTACTTTCAACTCATCATAGTGAATCTGATTGAAATGATGTTGAAGACGAAGTTGGGGATGAAGGAATTGATAGCTGAGGATGAATAAGGGGGATGAGGAGATCAGAGAAGAGAAGATGAGTAGATGACTGAAGGATGAATTCCAAAAATCCATTTTTTTTAATCAAAACTAATATTTTAAGGAAAAAAAATTTAAAAACAAAAGAAAAGCAAATAATAAATTGAAAAGGTAAATAAAATACATGCATAGTGATATACCTGTTTTATGTTGTGTTTTTCCCTCATTTTCGGTTGATTCTTATGATAAATAGTTAATTTTGTGGCTTTGTTTTGATTAAATATCGTCTTTCAATGTTAAGTTATGTTTTGGAACAGTTTTAGCATCTTTAGTTGACTTTAAGAACCTTTTACGGTTATTTTATACTCTTTCGGTTATTACGCGTGCTTTTCGGTTTTGCTTTATATGTTACAGGAGCGTAATAGGGAGTTATGAAGTCATTAGAAGCTAAAACGGGTCAAAATATACTTGTCTCGGGATGTGTGTCAAGTCACGAAAAGTCATCAATGAGACTCGAAGAATTAAGCAAAGAAATAAAACCGTCAAAATGTAGCCAAGCTCAAACCATGCTGGCGCAGCCGTTAAAAGCTCCCCTGTTCTATGCGGACGCAACATAAAACAGCAGCTTCAGAAGTCCAAAAATACACTAGCTGCGGGCGCAGGGAACAAATGCATTTTGTTCTATGCGGGCGCAGGTGCAAGCGTTGTGGCTCCGATTTTTCTATCCGTGCGGTTTTTGCTTGTGGGTTTCAATTCATTAAAAACCTAATTACTATATATATTCAATGTAAAGGGGGCACGACCCTAACTAGTTTTTATCATACTTTTAGACCTAGGAATCCAAAATTGCTTATTCTCTCTAGAATTTTAGGATTAATTACTTTGTTCAACAATTCAAGCTTTCGATTAATGCAATTCAATCTTTATTTTGGTAATTTATTTCCTTATGCTTTTCAATTCTTTTAATTTCATGATTCTCCTTAGTTTCTTAGTTCTTAGTTTAGATTAATTAATTTGCTATTTTTGATTCTTAATTTAGTTTTGTTAGTAGTTCATTTAGTTTTAATTCTACTTTTAATTAATTCTTTGTTCATGATCATGTTGTTTAATGTTGATTTTGTTTTTCTTGTTCCCTTAATTATGAGTGAGTAGTCTTTTTCTCTAGGATTAGGGGATCTATGATCATGTTATGAACTTATTTTATGTTTTCTAATTAGTTCTTGGCTTTTAAATGATCTCCTATTATTGATTTCTAGCGATTGCAATTAAATTGTGGCCAGATTTAGTTGTAAGTTAGGCGATTGTTGAAATCGAGACCGAGAGGTAAGATTACCACAATTAGACCACTGAATAATAGGCAAAAAACGAATTTATGCGAGCGAGAGCCGGTAAAGGAGTTTTGACGGAGTTTAAGTTCGAGAGAATTAGTGTGCCCTAGTTCAATGAATGCCAATGAATTGATTAGTGAGCGTTAATTGAGTTTGTTGATTGATCATAGTGAACCGATAGCCCTAGGTTCCCATTAATAGAGTTTAATCCATAATTTCCCGTCATTGCCCTACTTTTATTCTTAGTCTTCTTAGTTTTAGTAGTCATTGACCGAAATTTTCACCAAGGCCCCTTACACACTTTATGCTTATTAGAACTAGTAGAATTTAATAGCTTCCCTGAGGATTCGATCCCTACTTCCCTAGCTATATTACTTAGAGTTGTTCGGTTATTTTTGAGAGGTGTGCGATAGCCTGTCCAAATTTTGGCACCGTTGCAAGGGAGACAATTTTTCATTCTATTAGTCGGGCTTAAAGTGTTCTTTTATCTTTATTTTTGGTTTTATTTTTCTTACCTCAAGGAACCTTCACGTTCTTTGACGTAGTTCTCATTTCAATTTCGAGTTTCAATTGTGTGCAGGTATTAGGTTGTATGCCGGTTTGGATTGACCCTAAACCGGAAAGATCGTTGCATAAAAGGAGTCGTAGAAGGAAGTGGAGATCACAAAGAAGCATTCTTTCCGAACGAACACTAGTTGATTTGACACAATTATTTGCTGAGTTGAACATTTCAGATAGTTCAGATAAAGAAAAAGAGATGTCAGGATCACAGTTCAACAAGAATAACCCACCACGGGATGATGCACCGCCGCCGCCGCCACCATAAGCAAGGTCCTTAAAAGACTATTCTCAGTTGAGTTCTACAACAGTGGGAGGTATATACCGAGTTCCTGATATAGAGGCCTTGAATTTTGAGTTGAAGCCAGCTTTGGTGAACATGGTTGAAAGGAATCAGTTTGCAGGCACAATGAAAGAAGATCCGAACTTACATTTGAATAACTTCATTCAGTACTGCAATACAATCAAGCAAGCTGGTGTATATCAAGATTACATACGACGTACGATGTTTCCATTTTCATTAAAGGAGAAAGCTCGATCTTGGTTAAATGGTCTAAATATGGATACTATCAATATTTGGGATGACTTGGCTCTTTCTTTTCGAAGGAAGTACTATCCTTCGGAGAGAACGGCACAACTTAAGAGTCAAATTACGAATTTTAACCAAGAAACAGATGAAATTCTTTATGATGCATGGGAGAGATTTAAGGATTTATTGAGAATGTGCCCTCATCACGGACTTGAGAAGTGGTTTTTAGTGCAATCATTCTATAATGGCTTGGGTAATGAGAGTAGAACTTTGCTTGATTCTGCTGCTAGTGGTCGATTTATGAACCAAGAAGTCAATGCTGCTTATGATTTAATTGAGGAGATTGCCATTCATAATTCTCAATTTGGTAATCCTCACTAGTACAAAAAAACTCATTTGCTGCGTCATATTTGCTGCGGTTCTTTGTGATTTTTGAAGAACCGCAGCAAATATCTATTTATATCACTATTACATAAAAGTATTTGCTGCGGTTCAAATATAACCGCAGCAAATAAGTTATTTGCTGCGGTTATATAAGTTATTTGACGCAGCAAATAACCCAACCGAAATAATGTTCAGCCCACGAGCCCAAATAGCCGCCCCATATATAAGCCCACACACTTTCTTTTTTCCATCCCTCCTCCTCTAACCCTAACATTATCACACTCACTCTCCTCCACTCTCATTTTCACCCACTCTCACAATCTCACTCTCATACTCTCCTTCGTACCCTCTCACCCACTATCACTCTCATTCTCACCCAATATCACTCTATCTCGTTTGCTTATCTTTCGTCCCTCTTTATTCGTAGGTAATCTTTCCTTTTTTTTTTCTTTTTTGTTGCATGATTCAATTTTGATTTCGATTGTTATTTTTCTTTTTTGTTGTTGTTTTGAGTTTGATTTATTTATTTTGATTTGTTTCATACTACGCTTTGAGGCGAATTTTTAGCGATTTTGGACGACTTTGAGGCAATTTCGGGTTTAGCTATTTGCTTAAAGATCTAAAACCCCTAATTTTTGATAATTTTTTCTACCAAAACCCTAGTTTTTGCGATTGGATCTAATATTTTTGTGCGTTTTTGGGTGAATTAAGTCATAATCCTTTTGGCACTCGCATCTCAATCTCAGCGAGGTTCGTTTTAAGTCACATCCTCTCTACCTTAATCTCTTTATGGGTTTAATTTTGTTTGATTTTTGATTGTTGCCACTGATTTTGTTGCTAAAACTGCCAATATGTTGTTCCCAAGTCATATCAACTCCAATTAATCTTGAACACAGCTTTAATGACTGGTATTATTATTGTTATATTTGGAAATTGTGATGAATTACTGTTAAATTGCTTATAGATTAATTATCTTTTCTGATTTTGTCATTGATTTACTCTGTAATTTTTATTTTTATATAGTTCCAGACCTTGAGACGCTGAACTTTAATGTGCTCAGCGTAAGACGAGATGAAATTCGACAAGTTGAGGTATTCACAATTCTGAGCCATTCATACTGTTACACTACTACTACTACATGATTTCTTATTTTTCCTATCTTTGATTTTCTTGTTTTTTTTTTTTTTTTTTTGAGCTACAAGCTTATATTTTGACTTTAAGGCCTTGTTCTTTCGACTGAAATTCTCGTGATGGAGAATAAAAGTGAACTTAAGTTAGTTGAAATGAACTAATAATTATGTTAGTGTTATGATATCAACATGAAAATTGAAATGAACTAATAATTATGTTAGTTGTTATGATATCAACTATGAACTTACATCTATTTGTAATCAACTGCATTTGACTTTTTCGTTACTGTTCCGCTGGCTGTTACTCTCTTCTCATTCAATTAGTTGCCACTGAACATATTTGAACCTCAGTACAGGCTAATGTGAGTTTTGTGAAGCTAAATTTAAGTGTATTGCAATGCTATTGGTAATAATGTGATGTTTTTTTTTTTTTGACAATTTCTTGGTGGCACTCATATGCTGATTTTTTCTACACTTGCATTTAGCTTTCCTTGTGTCTTGTGGTGGTTCAAGCTTGCTCTATTTTATACTTCCATTTCTGTATCATCTGTAGCTCCTAAATTTTTTTTTTTTTTTTGTAAAAGACTGAGGATTTGTATACAAACTATTGGACCCAAACACTCAATGAGTATATCGATATAGGAGAGTGAACTTTATTTACCAAAACTGTATCAGAGAAACTTATCATCTTCCTCAAGTTATGGTTTTGCATCTTCTCACAAGCTCCATACCCCTGCGTGGCAGCACACAAATTTTCCTCAAGTTATGTATTATATATTGCTAATTTTATGCTTGAATTTAATTGTTGGTCAGTGGTTAACAAGGAAACATAGAGCGAGGCACTATTTGAGGCTTTGATAAGGTGAAAGAGGGTAAGAACATAATCCTCTTAATCGGAAATATTAGTGC
Source organism: Suaeda aralocaspica (assembly GCA_016808085.1). Taxonomy (NCBI): domain Eukaryota; kingdom Viridiplantae; phylum Streptophyta; class Magnoliopsida; order Caryophyllales; family Amaranthaceae; genus Suaeda; species Suaeda aralocaspica. The sequence continues at coordinate 423,918 of PYUH01000076.1, forward strand.
ATTATAACTTTGATGTTCTTTGGTTATTGAGCTATGGATTATGGAGTGATGTTCTAATTCAAGATTTGTTTAATTACTGTAGAGTTATGGTTATGAGATTTATATTACTCCTCTTGACATTTAGTCAAGGCTACATTGCCAGATCTGTATTTCTTCTAAGGCATGGTCTTTGAGTGGCATATTGCAAATATCTTATAAGTTAGAAATATATAATTCTAGGTGCTAATATATTTTCTTCTAAGGCTATGGTCTTGAGTGGCTATGGTAAGGATGTCTGACTTGACATTGCCATTTTTATGCATTTTTGTCAAAATGTGGTTACTTTATCTTCTTTATCTTAACTACGACTTGCTAGCAAGTTAGGAACATGTATGATATGGTGCATGACACTACTACTAATTAATGGCTTATCCAGCAACACTATTTGGTTTATATGGCATTTTACATTAGTGGAGACACCTCGGAGATATCCTCTATTTAACATGGAAAGCTGTTTTTGAGGTTGAATAGAAGTGTATTTTTTTGTGATAGAAGTTTAATTCAATTGAAAATAATTGATTCTATGTATGTATAACATTTCAGCTTCTAATTTTGCTTAAAATGCAAAAAAAAAAAAATTTTTTTTGGGTGCTTATTTGCTGCGGTTATTCACAAAACCAGCAAATAGTGTTTTTTTTGGTGGAAACTGCACTATTTGCTGCGGTTTTACAAAGAACCGCAGCAAATACCGAATTTTTGCTACGGTTTACCGCAGCAATAAAATCTCATCATTTGCTGCTGCTATAAGTGCTGCGGTTCAAAACCGCAGCAAATACCGGGAAAAAAACCGCAGCAAAATGCATTTTTGTACTAGTGCCTAGAGGGCATGCTAAGAGAGGAGGAAACATGTGATAGAGATTATAATATGAGAGTTTGGCTTTACAAATCATGCAATTCATGAGAAACTAGAAAAAATCAACACACCATCCTCCAATCCAATAACAGTAGCTGCAATGGTTGCACATTCGGGAGCTACAGATGTCTTTTGTATTTATTGGTTCTTTTGGGCATAGTATGCAAGCATGTCATAGTTCTATGGAGCAAGTATGTGAAGCCAAACACTCCTGGTTGGAAAGATCTCCATACTCTCCTACAAGAATACTAGCAATGTTCAAAATCCGCAGTGGCAGCCACATTTGTACCACAGCAACACACCAGGTTCAACGGTTTGCTCCACCTCAACCACCAGGTTTCAGTAGACCACCACCTCCAGCACCACTCCCAGCACCTCCACAGCCATCTAGCAATGGCATTTCATAACTGAAGAATATGATGATGCAGATGCAGAAAGCCATGGAAGCTATGCAGGCCCACAATCGACAATTGGAGACTCAAAGAGCACATATTGCTCAATCATCAGCTCAAGCAACAAGGCCAACTTCCTCCTCAACCTGCCTCCTAAAATGCTTCATCAAGCAATCCACCTCTTGATCATTGCAATTCCATTGCAACAAGGAGCGGTACTTACTATGAAGGTCCTAGAATGTCTGATGATGATACTACCAAGGCTGTAGATGGAACAAAGAAGACTAGTTCGGTTGTTATTGAAGACCTTGAGGAAGTAGCTGAAGAAAAGGAGAATGAAGTCTCAAGGGAGAAGGAAGCATCAAAGAAGCAAGCTCCAGCTGCAGATTCAGTTACTAATACAATTCCTCCCTTAAAGTGTCGTTACCCTTTCCGAACAGGGTAACTAGGAGTAAGAACGATAATCACTTTCGTAATTCCTTGAATAGTTAAAAATTGCAAGTTACTGTGCCTTTCACTGATTTATTACTCAAGTGCCTACTTATACTAAATTTTTGAAAGATATTTAAGTAGGAAACGTGAGTTGAATGTAACAGAGACAGTTGCACTCACCAAAGTGCAGTGCGATCCTTCAAAACAAATCTCCTCCTAAGTTGAAGGATCCTGGCAGTTTTAAATTCCATGCAATATAGGTCCTCTATATTGATAAGGCTCTATGTGATTAGGAGCTAGTGTAAGTTTGATGCCCTTATCAATTGTAAGAAGCTTGAATGGGAGAACTTAAATTACTAATGTTACTTTGCGAGGTCGGATAGAACTGTAAAATACCCTGAGGGTGTTTTAGAGGAGGTACCTATTAGAGTAGGAAATTTTTCATTCCTGTTGACTTTGTTATCCTTGATATTGATGAGGATGCTCATATCCCCATCATCGGTAGACCTTTCTATACTGCAGGTGTCGTCATTGATGTTAAAAATGGAGCTTAGCTCTTTCTGTAGGGGATGACAAAGTGACATTTAATCTTAATAATGCAATGAAAAATCCCATGATAGAACAGTCTTGTTATAGGATCGATATATTGATGAATGTTTGGATGACATGCCTCGATCCTTTACAAAGGATCCCCTAGAGGCCATTTTGTGTTTAGATGCTAATGCAGGTGAAGGAGATTCGGAAATTGATGCTATAGGCCATGAATTGAACAATGAGAAGATGACTTTAGAGGAGAGCCAAAGGTATCAATCATTGCCTCAACAATCATATGACATCAAAGAGTTACACAGCCCGAAATGAAACCCCTTCCCCCTAATTTGAAATAGCTTTTCTAGATGATGCCGAGAAGTATCCAGTTATAGTTAGCTCTAAACTTACTGATAGTCGACTTGAAAAGTTGCTTGTTGTTGCTTAAACTCACAAAAAGGCTATTGGTTATACACTTGATGATCTAACTGGAAATAAGTCCTGATTTTGCATGCATAGAATTCATCTAGAAGAGGTCAATAGCCTTGTATACAAGGACAAAGGAGCTTAACCCTAACATGCAGGAAGTGGTGAAAAAAGAGTTCTCAAACTTCTTGATGCAGGTATCGTTTTATGATGTGCCAGATTCTCATGGGTAAGTCCAGTGCAGGTAGTCCCTAAGAAGGGAGGAACAACTGTTGTGCGAAATGATAAAAATGAACTTATCCCTACTAGGTTGTTACAGGTTGGCCAATGTGCATTGATTACCGGAAATTAAATGTTGCCACAAAAGGATCATTTCCCTCTCCCCTTTATTGTCAATGTTAGAAAGGCTAGCAACTAATACTATTTTTGCATCTAGATGTTACTCTGGTGTTCTTCCAATACCTATCCATCCTGTTGATCAATCAAAAACTACATTTACATGCCCCTATGGCACTTTTGCTTACCGTAGAATGCCTTTTGGTCTATGTAATGCCACCTGACTCCTTTGAAAGATGTATGATGGCTATATTTTCGAGTTCATAGAGTCTAGCATGGAAGTCTTCATGGATGATTTTAGTGTCTATGGTACTGATTTGATTTATGTTTGGCTACCTAACAAAGTGCTTAAGAGTTGAACAGGTGAATTTGGTCCTCAATTGGAGAAATGTCACTTTATGGTGAGGAAGGAATTGTCTAGGACATCTAGTCTCTAAGAGGTATTGAAGTAAATAAAGCTAAACTCCAGAGTTATTGAACAATACTCTCCACAGTAGTGTAAAGGTGTTAGAAGCTTTCTAGGTCATACAGGGTTTTACCATAGATTCATCAAGATATTTCTAAAATTGCTAAACCCTTAACCCAACTGCTATTAAAGATGTCGAGTTTAAATTCATCGATGAATGCCTTGAATCTTTTAATTTGATCAACACAAGCACTAATCTCAGCACCAATCATTAATCACCTGATTGGGATTACCTTTTAAATTATGTGTATGCTAGTGACTATGCTGTGGTGCCGTGTTAGATCAGAGGAAAAACAAGATTTGCATGCTATCTACTATGTTAGTAAGACTTTAGATCCAGCTCAAATTAACTATGCCACACTTAAAAAGAACTGCTTGCTATAGTGTATGCCTCTCGATAATTTCACTCTTATCTTTAGGTTTCGAAGTTTTATTTACACTGACCATGCACTTTAAGTACTTACTTGCAAAAAAAGAAGCAAAACCGGCTTATTAGGTGGAATTTCTCCTTCAGAGTTTGATCTAGAAATCGTGACAAGAAAGGGCAGAATTGGTTGTAGACCACTTACTAGAATTCGTTATGATGAGGGGAGATTCAACTCCTATTGATGACTCTTTCCTGATGACCATCTTATAGCTGTGATTCTAACATTCCATGGTTTGATGATTATGCTAATTATGTAGTTGGAGGAGTGCTGCCTCCCGATTTTACTTATCAGCACGAAAAAGTTTTTACATATGTTAGGCTTATTTTTGGGATGACCCTAACTTATTTCGTGAGTGTGCAGAGGCTTATATCGCAGTTGTTTACCAGATTGAGATGTCTATGGAATTCGCACCATTGACACTCATCACCCTATGGAGAACATGCTGGGCCCGCCAAAATGATGTTTAAGGTATTGCAGATCCGGTTTCTATTAGCCTACGATACTCAAGATGATAGAGACTTTGTCATGTCTTGTGATTCGTGCCAACGGACAGGTAATATCTCAAAAGGCATGAAATGCCTCAAACAGGTATTTAGAAGTTGAAATCTTCGATGTTTGGGTATTGATTAGAGGGTCCATTCCCTTGTTCTAACGGTAATCGTTTATATGGTCGCAGTGGATTATGTTTCCAAGTGGGTGGATGCAATTGCTTCTCCCCATAGTGATGCTAACACCGTTTTAAGAAGTTTAAGCAGGTTATTTTTCCTAGGTTCGGAGTCCCAGAGCTATCATCAGTGATCAGGAATGCACTTTCATGAGAAAAGGTTGGATAAGTTGCTAGAGAAATACGGTGTTTACCACAGGACGGGATTAGCATATCACCCAAAACAAGTGGTCAAGTCGAGGTTTCAAACCGAGAAATCAAGTCCATTCTAGAGAAGACGGTTGCGAAATCGAGAAAGGACTTGAGTAGCAGCTTCATGGTGCTTATGGGCGTATAAACAGCGTTTAAAACTCCAATTGGCACTTCCCCATATAGATTGGTTTATGGAAAAATGTGCCATCTACAGAAAAGACGAAAGATGGCACGATAAACGAATCATGAAAAAGGAGTTTTAAGTCGGTGATAAGGTTCTATTGTTTAACTCAAGACTTCGATTATTCCCTGGGAAGCTGAAATCTAGATGGAGTGGCCCTTTACAGTGATAAATGTTAGCAAATTGGCTATGTTGAAGTTCAAGTGAAAAGGGTGAAATATTCAAGGTTAACGGTCAAAGGTTGAAGCCATACTATAAAGGAGATGTCATCGGTTTGGTTGAAGTCATCCAACTCGTGACCCAAGACGCCTTGATCACTAATGCAGCCATGGTCAAGCTAGTGACCTTAAAAGAGCGCTCTTCGGGAGGCAACCTGAGCTTTCTATCCCTTCTTTCTCTTTTTGCATGTTTTGCGTGTTTTGTGTGCTTTCGAGTTTAGTTTAGCTTAGTTTAACTTTGTTTTGGTTTTTTGAAGCCTAGCTAAGGGTCTAAGTGGTTCGTGCTTAATTGGGGTATTAAGGAGAGTTTAGAGTTAAAACGTGCTTAAGTGATGATTAATAATAATATTTATACATTAATTCATTAATTAGGGAGAAAAAGAAAAAAATCAGCAAAATAGAGCTGCAGCGAAGACCTGCGGGCGCAGCGGTCAAATTTATAGTTTTCTTCTATGCGCCCGCATTATAGATTAGAGGTTTGAAAAACTCTGCAGATTGACCCTGCGAGCGCAACCTCAATGCCATTTCCTTTTGATATGCAGGCGGCAGGTAACTCCTGCGAACACCCGTTTGTTTTTTTTTCTTTCTTTTCGCTGGGGCTTAATAATCTAACTCGTGTTTTTTTTTTTTCCGCCCCTTATTACTATATCCTTATATTATTATTATTGATTATTATTATTAATATATCTTCTATCAATATTTAAATTTCACTTTTAATTCCTAAACTCTCATCTATCTGTCTTCCTCCTCTCTCACACCATTAAAACCCCAAACACCTTCAACTCAAATCACCATACCTCACTCATACTACTCCAAATCACTTCAATTTTAACACAACACTCCCCTCACTACTCTAACAAAAACATCTTGGAGTTAAATTTGAAAAAATCACGAATTGCATAACTAGGGCTCGAAAATTCGAATTCAATTTGGGTTTGATTTTTGGGTGCTTCTTCAAATTCTTCAAATTTATGCTCTATTATAATCTACTAAGGTATAACTTCATTTTATCCAATTTTATGAGTTTTATGAAGTTTTCATGAATTTTCAATTTTTGGATATTTTTATTACGAATAATTGATCAATCTAAACTGATTGTGTTGTTCATGAGTGTTTATAGCTATTCTTTGCTTTATTATCATGTTTGGAGTGTTTGTATAAGTAATTGGAAGTTTTTGTGCTTTATTTTTGAGTAAGATTCCATGAATTTTGATGATTACTCATGAATTTGTTGTTAATTAGAGTGTTAACTAGTTAAATTCATGCTTAAAGTCTTAGAATGCTTAAAATCATGCTTTGGATTACTTCTTGCTTACTTAGAATCTAGCTTTGCTCATGATTTTTACTAGCAACTTTCATATTGAACTTTATGCTTATAAAATGGTTAGTAGTTGCTACTTATCTTAACTAGTCATTCCTACTTGTTCTTAAATCTCATTGAAGTTGTTTGGATGTTTTAAGGCATTAATTGTTCAATGGTTGATTCATCTAATGGTGGAAGTTGGTTTTTGGTGTTGCACTTGATGCTCTTTTATGAATATGAGCTTGGGCGTGTTGGTTTGGAGGCATAGTATACAAGTAATGCTTAAGTTTGAATGTTTTTTGTTGTGCTCTTGGCTTTAGTTGATTAGAACTTTGTAGTTCTCATTGGTTTTGTACATTTCAAATGGGTCATGCCAAATTTCCACAGAATCTGGTTTGTAACTTTGATTGTATGATGACTACAATGCCTTGATTGTTTCTTTGATCATGCTTCCACATCTCATATTCTTTGCTTCATGATTGACATGATTTTGGTTTCGAGACTTGCTTTAATGGAGATGCTATTTCAGTCTTTCCTGCATATTGTTTGTAGGATCATGAGGAATTCAATTGGCAAATTACTTGCGGGAGGCCCCATAAGTCTCAGAAAACGGGACATCCTCTTCATCTTCCAAGGGAAAGCGGCCCATCATCCTCCAGAACACCACCTAGAACCATCAGGACAGGCAGAAACGTCTTGATAAGCTTTCCAAAAGAACATCAGATCCATACAGTTCTTCCACAAAGAAACATGTACAGCTTGGTATCACCGATCAAGTGAAAAAGGGCTTACCGATTGGATGGGGAAACTGGATCACGCCACTATGCCTGGTCCTGATGGAAAAACCCCGCAGGTCCCACACACATATTGGGGATCACCTTGGAGTTCTATCCAATTACCACTTCCATATTTCCCAGTAGAATTCTAATGCTGAAAGAAAGACACACATCAGCTTCACCATCTTCGGGCAGCACTATGAGATTGATGTTGATGAACTAATGAGAGGTTTTATGGAACCCTGAAAATGCGTTTGGTCTAAGCTGAGCATGAGTGGGGACCGTATTTGAGGGAGCCTGGTGGAGAGAATGCACTAACTGGTGCTCCACTTCACTTCTACCACCGCCAAAACATCGGGTACAACATCCTACCCTTCGGTATTTCTAAGGTTCGTGGTTTACTGCTTATTTTCTAGAGGAGAGTTAGGGCAAGTTTCCCCGGATGAGATCAGACTATTATGGATGGTGACAGAGGGATATGCCAGACAGCCTCTCCATTATAACTTCGTTTCTTTCTAGCCCGCCTTTGCTGAAATTGCAGAGGGGATTACTAACACCGGCTATCGGTGGCATGATCACATGGTTGGCCCACACTCTATGTCATACTGAGCAGATCCACCAGCTAAACCCGATCGAGGAAAAACCCCTACCTTGACACGACTGCCCTGAGAGCTTCTAACTTCCTCAAACATTATCAGAAGGGCACAGAGAGAGGTTTTGTTGGTGTGTTCGGGAAATTTCATGGTGCTACCTGCCTAATGGCTATGTTAGCCTCACCTACGAGCACCAAGACGGCCAGAACCCTGGAGGATCCCCTGACAACATCCCATCTACAGAGAGGGCAGATTCAGAGAGCGGGACTGCAGATGGTCAACCTGATTCAGCAAGCAGGCGGCCAGGCCTAGCGTCCACCAGCTCCACCGACCTGAGCCACCACGACATAGCTATGCTGGTCACTCCTCCTCCACATTCGACATGACTCCTTGATGAACCGATTTGAGGACATGCATCTCTATAACCCAGCAGCGGTTCGACAGGATAGATCATCACTTCGAGACTCCGTTCTGATGTTGATTTGCTACAGAGAGTCCAGTGGAAGGAGCATGAGCAATGTGTGCAGCTGGGATGGTTCAGGGATTCCCGAACCATCCTAACTGGCCTCCTACATATGATTCTAGCATTGAGCCCACCTCTTACCCTATCAGCCGTTCTATGACCAGTACTATCCTAGGTACTGGGACCCGTCATTAGAGCTCGGCTTCACCTCCTTCCTCTGCTTTGCATGATTATTTGTCCGGGACGAGACAAAAATTGGTAGGGGGAGGATTTATGTATTTTGTACTTTTTTTCCTTAGTTTTTTTCATTTTGCTTTGTTTCTTTATTTTTTTCTTTTCTTTTTCCTCTTTTTTACTTTTCTTTGGAGATTGGTTTGTTCTTTTCCTTTTCAGGATTATTTCGAGCGGGATGTATTTGATTCAGTACTTAGATGGACTCCTGTAGGAATTGATACCGGCTTGGTTAAATCATTCAACCTCTCTTTGTTTTGTTTGTGTGCTTAGTTATTATTAACTGCTTTCTTAGTTTAGTTTTATTGCTTTCTTAGTACTGTTGCTGGTTTGTACCATTCGTAGGGATGGGAGTTTACATGTGACCAAAAATATTGTACTTTTTTCTTAGGTTTAATTTTAGAGAGATTGGCTTAATGGAGTATTTGTGTCCCAGTTGAGTTTTATTGTAGGAATTGACTACCTCTGGACCCTGTGCTTATTTTGAAAACTTTATGACTCTTGACTGCGATGGATCCACAGTGTGATTTGTTGGCTATGACTTGAATTTGATTGCTTGATCTCCTTTCTATTGGTCAACTCTTCTCACCTTGCTTGGGTCTTGGAGTTAATTGTGTTAACGGGAGGATTTGAGCCGCTTTTTGAATATAATTCATTCATATTTTCCTTTCATGTGTGCTTAGTTCTTATGCAATATGATCTTGGGTTTGACTTTGGATTCTAGTAACTTTAGTTATGGATTATGTGTAATGTTGCGCATGTGAAAGGCTCTCACTTTCTTCCCTGCTTCAGAATTCATTTCCACATTTAAATTCCCTTGATCCCACGTTGAGCTTTTTCCCTTTCAATTGTATTTTTAAGCCACATTACAAGCCTATTAGCCTTGCTACATAATGCATTATATGCCCAACTTGGTTGGGGAGTTGAATAGTTGTGATGTTGTTAAAATAAACATTGAAGGTGTTATGGATTGATGGTGAAATGTGGAAATGTTATTGTGATAGTTAAATTATAATTCACATATAAGGCTCTGCATACAATGCCTAGGCTGTTGTAGTTAATTAAAATCATATTTTTTCATGGCCTAGTTATGTATGTGTGATGATTATGTTTATTTTTTTATTGAATTTTTAAGCAAAACAATCATGCATGAAAAATAAAGTGAAAAAAATTATGAAAGCATAATAAAGTTGAAAAAAAAGAGATAAACAAAAAAAAGAAGTTAAAGTTTGTGAAGCAGTGTTTGATGATTGAATTAGAGATTTATGGTGTTGATGTGAAAAATTAAGAAAGTTAGTTTGATTTGGTTGAATTGGGTGTTGGAGAATGTTAATCATTTCGAATGTGATGATTTTCCTGATTTTATATGCGTATCACCCCGCATTCCACCCATATCCCAAATTTTTTATCCTACCCATCACCCAACCACGTTACAAGCTATAGTCCTTTTGATCTTCGTGCACATGTTATGGTTTTGTGAAGTGAATCCTTGGTCAGGTTTGTAGAGTATTAATTGCATTCTGAGTCGACATTTAAGATGAGTGGATACCCTTAAAACTTGCAATGTGTGAGATGTGGGTTTCGTGTTCTTAAATTGCATTTAAACACATTTTGCATTGCGTTCCATATTTGGTGGAAGGTGAGGGTTAGAGCTTCATTGTTATAAGCCATCTTGAATTGTGGGGAGTGACAACCGTGAGCACTCTATTTATCGATTCATTAAACTTGCATGGTTGGCTTCG
>PYUH01000076.1:434205-494465 GCA_016808085.1 Suaeda aralocaspica
TTGTTTTATTGAAATTGGAAAATTGGGTTTTGCTCATTTAATGTCTTTTGTTTCTTTCTGCTGTTAATGTGAGTAGATTGTCATGGCGGCTAAGAACCTAATCCTTGATGTTGTAGCTGTGAAGTTTCCATCACTAGAAATATGTTATTTAGATGGTAAATGTTTTAAGTTGCCATTTGGGTCGAATGGTAAAGTAATTGAACTCGACAAGTCTGGTTGTCCTAACTCCTAATCACATTATAGTTTTATTTGTATGTATAATAATCCTAACAATGTGTTATACTTAGTAAAGTAATGGTTAGTATTATATATATTGCTAATTTTATGCTTGAATTTAATTGTTGGTCAGTGGTTAACAAGGAAACATAAGAGCGAGGGCACTATTTGAGGCTTTGGATAAGGTGAAAGAGGGTAAGAACATAATCCTCTTAATCGGAAATATTAGTGCATTATAAACTTTGATGTTCTTTGGTTATTGAGCTATGGAGTATTGGAGTGATGTTCTAATTCAAGATTTGTTTAATTACTGTAGAGTTGATGGTTATGGGATTTATATTACTCCTCTTGACATTTAGTCAAGGCTACATTGCCAAGATCTGTATTTCTTCTAAGGCTATGGTCTTTGAGTGGCATATTGCAAATATCTTATAAGTTAGAAATATATAATTCTAGGTGCTAAATATATTTCTTCTAAGGCTATGGTCTTTGAGTGGCTATGGTAAGGATGTCTGACTTGACATTGCCATTTTTATGCCATTTTTGTCAAAATGTGGTTACTTTATCTTCTTTATCTTAACTACGACTTGCTAGCAAGTTAGGAACATGTATGATATGGTGCATGACACTACTACTAATTAATGGCTTATCCAGCAACACTATTTGGTTTATATGGCATTTTACATTAGTGGAGACACCTCGGAGATATCCTCTATTTAACATGGAAAAGCTGTTTTTGAGGTTGAATAGAAGTGTATTTTTTTGTGATAGAAGTGTAATTCAATTGAAAATAATTGATTCTATGTATGTATAACATTTCAGCTTCTAATTTTGCTTTAAAATGCAAAAAAAAAAAAAAAATTTATTTTTTTGGGTGCTTATTTGCTGCGGTTATTCACAAAAACCGTAGCAAATAAGTGTTTTTTTTGGTGGGAAACTGCACTATTTGCTGCGGTTTTACAAAGAACCGCAGCAAATAACCGAATTTTTTGCTACGGTTTAACCGCAGCAAATAAAATCTCATCATTTGCTGCTGCTATAAGTGCTGCGGTTCAAAACCGCAGCAAATACCCGGGAAAAAACCGCAGCAAAATGCATTTTTTGTACTAGTGCCTAGAGGGCATGCTAAGAGAGGAGGAAAACATGTGATAGATGATAAATATGAGAGTTTGGCTTTACAAATCAATGCAATTCATGAGAAACTAGAAAAAATCAACACACCATCCTCCAATCCAATAACAGTAGCTGCAATGGTTGCACATTCGGGAGCTACAGATGTCTTTTGTGATTTATGTGGTTCTTTTGGGCATAGTATGCAAGCATGTCATAGTTCTATGGAGCAAGTATGTGAAGCCAAACACTCCTGGTTGGAAAGATCTCCATACTTCTCCTACAAGAATACTAGCAATGTTCAAAATCCGCAGTGGCAGCCACATTTTGTACCACAGCAACAACACCAGGTTCAACGGTTTGCTCCACCTCAACCACCAGGTTTCAGTAGACCACCACCTCCAGCACCACTCCCAGCACCTCCACAGCCATCTAGCAATGGCATTTCATAACTGAAGAATATGATGATGCAGATGCAGAAAGCCATGGAAGCTATGCAGGCCCACAATCGACAATTGGAGACTCAAAGAGCACATATTGCTCAATCATCAGCTCAAAGGCAACAAGGCCAACTTCCTCCTCAACCTGCTCCATAAAATGCTTCATCAAGCAATCCACCTCGTGATCATTGCAATTCCATTGCAACAAGGAGCGGTACTTACTATGAAGGTCCTAGAATGCCTGATGATGATACTACCAAGGCTGTAGATGGAACAAAGAAGACTAGTTCGGTTGTTATTGAAGACCTTGAGGAAGTAGCTGAAGAAAAGGAGAATGAAGTCTCAAGGGAGAAGGAAGCATCAAAGAAGCAAGCTCCAGCTGCAGATTCAGTTACTAATACAATTCCTCCCTTAAAGGTGTCGTTACCCTTTCCGAACAGGGTAACTAGGAGTAAGAACGATAATCACTTTCGTAAATTCCTTGAAATAGTTAAAAATTTGCAAGTTACTGTGCCTTTCACTGATTTAATTACTCAAGTGCCTACTTATACTAAATTTTTGAAAGATATTTTAAGCAGGAAACGTGAGTTGAATGTAACAGAGACAGTTGCACTCACCGAAGAGTGCAGTGCGATCCTTCAAAACAAATCTCCTCCTAAGTTGAAGGATCCTGGCAGTTTTTAAATTCCATGCAATATAGGTCCTCTATATTTGATAAGGCTCTATGTGATTTAGGAGCTAGTGTAAGTTTGATGCCCTTATCAATTTGTAAGAAGCTTGACATGGGAGAACTTAAATTTACTAATGTTACTTTGCAGATGGCGGATAGAACTGTAAAATACCCTGAGGGTGTTTTAGAGGATGTACCTATTAGAGTAGGAAAATTTTTCATTCCTGTTGACTTTGTTATCCTTGATATTGATGAGGATGCTCATATCCCCATCATTCTCGGTAGACCTTTCTTACATACTGCAGGTGTCGTCATTGATGTTAAAAATGGAAGCTTAGCTCTTTCTGTAGGGGATGACAAAGTGACATTTAATCTTAATAATGCAATGAAAAATCCCATGATAGAACAGTCTTGTTATAGTATCGATATTATTGATGAAATTGTTTTGGATGACATGCCTCGATCCTTTACAAAGGATCCCCTAGAGGCCATTTTGTGTTTAGATGCTAATGCAGGTGAAGGAGATTCGGAAATTGATGCTATAGGCCATGAATTGAACAATGAGAAGATGACTTTAGAGGAGAGCCAAAGGTATCAATCATTGCCTCAACAATCATATGACATCAAAGAGTTAACACAGCCCGAAATGAAACCCCTTCCCCCTAATTTGAAATATGCTTTTCTAGATGATGCCGAGAAGTATCCAGTTATAGTTAGCTCTAAACTTACTGATAGTCGACTTGAAAAGTTGCTTGTTGTGCTTAAAACTCACAAAAAGGCTATTGGTTATACACTTGATGATCTAACTGGAATAAGTCCTGATTTTTGCATGCATAGAATTCATCTAGAAGAAGGTCATAAGCCTTGTATACAGGGACAAAGGAGACTTAACCCTAACATGCAGGAAGTGGTGAAAAAAGAGGTTCTCAAACTTCTTGATGCAGGTATCGTTTATGATGTGCCTGATTCTCAATGGGTAAGTCCAGTGCAGGTAGTCCCTAAGAAGGGAGGAACAACTGTTGTGCGAAATGATAAAAATGAACTTATCCCTACTAGGGTTGTTACAGGTTGGCCAATGTGCATTGATTACCGGAAATTAAATGTTGCCACCAAAAAGGATCATTTCCCTCTCCCCTTTATTGATCAAATGTTAGAAAGGCTAGCAACTAATAAATATTTTTGCTATCTAGATGGTTACTCTGGTTTCTTCCAAATACCTATCCATCCTGTTGATCAATCAAAAACTACATTTACATGCCCCTATGGCACTTTTGCTTACCGTAGAATGCCTTTTGGTCTATGTAATGCACCTGCTACCTTTGAAAGATGTATGATGGCTATATTTTCTGAGTTCATAGAGTCTAGCATGGAAGTCTTCATGGATGATTTTAGTGTCTATGGTACTGATTTTGATTTATGTTTGGCTACCTAACTAAAGTGCTTAAGAGATGTGAACAGGTGAATTTGGTCCTCAATTGGGAGAAATGTCACTTTATGGTGACGGAAGGAATTGTCCTAGGACATCTAGTCTCTGAAAGAGGTATTGAAGTAGATAAAGCTAAAATCCAAGTTATTGAACAATTACCTCCACCAGTAAGTGTAAAAGGTGTTAGAAGCTTTCTAGGTCATACAGGGTTTTACCATAGATTCATCAAAGATATTTCTAAAATTGCTAAACCCTTAACCCAACTGCTATTAAAAGATGTCGAGTTTAAATTCATCGATGAATGCCTTGAATCTTTTAATTTGATCAAACAAGCACTAATCTCAGCACCAATCATTCAATCACCTGATTGGGAATTACCTTTTAAAATTATGTGTGATGCTAGTGACTATGCTGTAGGTGCCGTGTTAGATCAGAGGAAAGACAAGATTTTGCATGCTATCTACTATGTTAGTAAGACTTTAGATCCAGCTCAAATTAACTATGCCACAACTTAAAAAGAACTGCTTGCTATAGTGTATGCTCTCGATAAATTTCACTCTTATCTTATAGGTTCGAAAGTTATTATTTACACTGACCATGCAGCTTTAAAGTACTTACTTGCAAAGAAAGAAGCAAAACCGAGGCTTATTAGGTGGAATTTTCTCCTTCAGGAGTTTGATCTAGAAATTCGTGACAAGAAAGGGGCAGAGAATGTGGTTGTAGACCACTTATCTAGAATTCGTTATGATGATGGGGAGATTTCAACTCCTATTGATGACTCTTTTCCTGATGACCATCTTATAGCTGTGATTTCTAACATTCCATGGTTTGATGATTATGCTAATTATGTAGTTGGAGGAGTGCTGCCTCCCGATTTTACTTATCAGCAACGGAAAAAGTTTTTACATGATGTTAGGCGTTATTTTTGGGATGACCCTAACTTATTTCGTGAGTGTGCAGATGGCTTATATCGCAGGTGTGTACCAGATTGAGATGTCTATGGAATTCTGCACCATTGACACTCATCACCCTATGGAGAACATGCTGGGCCCGCCAAAATGATGTTTAAGGTATTGCAATCCGGTTTCTATTAGCCTACGATACTCAAGGATGATAGAGACTTTGTCATGTCTTGTGATTCGTGCCAACGGACAGGTAATATCTCAAAAAGGCATGAAATGCCTCAAACAGGTATTTTAGAAGTTGAAATCTTCGATGTTTGGGGTATTGATTATATGGGTCCATTCCCTTCTTCTAACGGTAATCGTTTTATATTGGTCGCAGTGGATTATGTTTCCAAGTGGGTGGATGCAATTGCTTCTCCCCATAGTGATGCTAACACCGTTTTAAGAATGTTTAAGCAGGTTATTTTTCCTAGGTTCGGAGTCCCTAGAGCTATCATCAGTGATCAGGGAATGCACTTTCATGAGAAAAGGTTGGATAAGTTGCTAGAGAAATACGGTGTTTACCACAGGACGGGATTAGCATATCACCCATAAACAAGTGGTCAAGTCGAGGTTTCAAACCGAGAAATCAAGTCCATTCTAGAGAAGACGGTTGCGAAATCGAGAAAGGATTGGAGTAGCAAGCTTCATGGTGCTTTATGGGCGTATAGAACAGCGTTTAAAACTCCAATTGGCACTTCCCCATATAGATTGGTTTATGGAAAAGTGTGCCATCTACAAAGAAAAGACGAAAAGATGGCACGATAAACGAATCATGAAAAAGGAGTTTTAAGTCGGTGATAAGGTTCTATTGTTTAACTCAAGACTTCGATTATTCCCTGGGAAGCTGAAATCTAGATGGAGTGGCCCCTTTACAGTGATAAATGTTAGCAAATTTGGCTATGTTGAAGTTCAAAGTGAAAAGGGTGAAATATTCAAGGTTAACGGTCAAAGGTTGAAGCCATACTATGAAGGAGATGTCATCGGTTTGGTTGAAGTCATCCAACTCGATGACCCTAAGACGCCTTGATCACTAATGCAGCCATGGTCAAGCTAGTGACCTTAAAAGAGCGCTCTTCGGGAGGCAACCTGAGCTTTCTATCCCTTCTTTTCTCTTTTTGCATGTTTTTGCGTGTTTTGTGTGCTTTCGTAGTTTAGTTTAGCTTAGTTTAACTTTTGTTTTGGTTTTTTGAAGCCTAGCTAAGGGTCTAAGTGTTTCGTGCTTAATTGGGGTAATTAAGGAGAGTTTAAGAGTTAAAACGTGCTTAAGTGATGATTAATAATAATAATTTATACATTAATTCATTAATTAGGGAGAAAAAGAAAAAAATCAGCAAAATAGAGCTGCAGCGAAGACCTGCGGGCGCAGCGGTCAAATTATAGTTTCTTCTATGCGCCCGCATTATAGATTAGAGAGTTTGAAAAACTCTGCAGATTGACCCTGCGAGCGCAACCCTCAATGCCATTTCCTTTGTTGCAGGCGCAGGTAACTCCTGCGAACACCCGTTTGTTTTTTTTTTTTCTTTCTTTTCGCATGGGGCTTAATAATCTAACTCGTGTTTTTTTTTTCCGGCCCCCATTATTACTATTATCCTTATATTATTATTATTATTATGATTATTATTATTAATATATCTTCTTATCAATATTTTAAATTTCATCTTTTAATTTCCTAAACTCTCCATCTATCTTCTTCCTCCTCTCTCACACCATTAAAACCCCAAACACCTTCAACTTCAAATCACCATAACTCACTCCATACTACTCCAAATCACTTCAAATTTTAACACAACACTCCCCTCACTACTCTAAAAAACATCTTGGAGTTAAAATTTGGAAAAAAATCACGAATTGCATAACCTAGGGCTCGAAAATTCGAATTCAATTTGGGTTTGATTTTTGGGTTGCTTCTTCAAATTTCTTCAAATTTATTGCTCTATTATAATCTACTAAGGTATAACTTCATTTTTATCCAATTTTTATGAAGTTTATGAAGTTTTCATGAATTTTCAATTTTTGGATATTTTTATTACGAATTGAATTGATCAATCTAAACTTGATTGTTGTTGTTCATGAGTGTTTAATAGCTATTCTTATGCTTTATTATCATGTTTGGAGTTGTTAATTATAAGTAATTGGAAGTTTTTGTGCTTTATTTTTGAGTAAGATTTCCATGAAATTTTTGATGATTACTCATGAATTTGTTGTTAATTAGGAGTGTTAACTAGTTAAATTCATGCTTAAAGTCTTTAGAATGCTTAAAATCATGCTTTGGATTACTTCATTGCTTACTTAGAATTCTAGCTTTGCTCATGAATTTTTACTAGCAACTTTCATATTGAACTTTATGCTTATAAAATGGTTAGTAGTTGCTACTTATCTTAACTAGTCATTCCTACTTGTTCTTAAAGTCTCATTGAAGTTGTTTGGATGTTTTTAAGGCATTAATTGTTCAATGGTTGAGTTCATATAATGGTGGAAGTTGGTTTTTGGTGTTGCACTTGATGCTCTTTTATGAATATGAGCTTGGACATGTTGGTTTTGGAGGCATAGTATACAAGTAATGCTTAAGTTTGAATGTTTTTTGTTGTGCTCTTGGCTTTAGTTGATTAGAACTTTGTAGTTCTCATTGGTTTAGTTACATTTACAAATGGGTCATGCCGAAATTTCCACAGAATCTGGTTTGTAACTTTGATTGTATGATGACTACAATGCCTTGATTGTTTTCTTTGATCATGCTTCCACATCTCATTATTCTTTATGCTTTCATGATTGACATGATTTTGGTTTCGAGACTTGCTTTAATGGAATGCTAATTTCAGTCTTTCCTGCATATGTTTTGTAGGATCATGAGGAATTCAATTGGCAAATTACTTGGCGGAGGCCCCAATAAGTCTCAGAAAACCGGGACATCCTCTTCAGCTTCCAAGGGAAAGCGGCCATCATCCTCCAGAACACCACCTCAGAACCATCAGGACAGGCAGAAACGTCTTGATAAGCTTTCCAAAAGAACAATCAGATCCATACAGTTCTTCCACAAAGAAACATGTGACAAGCTTGGTATCACCGATCAAGTGAAAAGAATGGCTTACCGGATTGGATGGGGAAACTGGATCAACGCCACTATGCCTGGTCCTGATGGAAAAACCCAGCAGGTCCCACACACATATTGGGAGATCACCTTGGAGTTCCTATCCAGTTACCACTTCCATATTTCCCAGTAGAATTCTAATGCTGAAAGAAAGACACACATCAGCTTCACCATCTTCGGGCAGCACTATGAGATTGATGTTGATGAACTAAATGAGAGGTTTCTATGGAACCCTGAAAATGCAGTTTGGTCTACAGCTGAGCATGAGTGGGGACCGTATTTTGAGGGAGCCTGGTGGGAGAGAATCACTAATGGCTGCTCCACCTTCACTTCTACCACCGCCAAAACATCGGAGGTACAACATCCTACCCTTCGGTATTTCCTAAGGTTCGTGGTTTACTGCTTATTTTCTAGAGGAGAGTTAGGGCAAGTTTACCCCGATGAGATCAGACTATTATGGATGGTGACAGAGGGATATGCCAGACAGCCTCTCCATTATAACTTCGGGTTCTTTCTAGCCCGCCGGTTTGCTGAAATTGCAGAGGGGATTACTAACACCGGCTATCGGTGGCATGATCACATGGTTGGCCCACACTCTATGTCATACTGAGCAGATCCACCAGCTAAACCCGATCGAGGAAAACCCCTACCTTGACACGACTGCCCTGAGAGCTTCTAACTTCCTCAAACATTATCAGAGAGGGCACAGAGAGAGGTTTGTTTGGTGTGTTCGGGAAATTTCATGGTGCTACCTGCCTAATGCATATGTTAGCCTCACCTACCAGGAGCACCAAGACGGCCAGAACCCTTGGAGGATCCCACCTGACAACATCCCACTACAAGAGAGGGCAGATTCAGAGAAGCGGGACGTGCAGATGGTCAACCTGATTCAGCAAGCAGGCGGCCAGGCCTAGCGTCCACCAGCTCCACCACGACCTGAGCCACCACGACATAGCTATGCTGGTCACTCCTCCTCCACATTCGACATGACTCCCTTGATGAACCGATTTGAGGACATGCATCTCTATAACCAGCAGCGGTTCGACAGGATAGATCATTCACTTCGAGGACTCCGTTCTGATGTTGATTTGCTACAGAGAGTCCAGTGGAAGGAGCACATGAGCAATGTTGCAGCTGGGATGGTTCAGGGATTCCCGAACCATCCTAACTGGCCTCCTACATATGATTCTAGCATTGAGCCCACCTCTTACCCCTATCAGCCGTTCTATGACCAGTACTATCCTAGGTACTGGGGACCCGGTCATTAGAGCTCGGCTTCACCTCCTTCCTCTGCTTTGCATGATTATTTGTCCCGGGACGAGACAAAAAATTGGTATAGGGGGAGGATTTATGTATTTTTGTACTTTTTTTCCTTAGTTTTTTTCATTTTTGCTTTGTTTTCTTTATTTTTTTTCTTTTTCTTTTTCCTCTTATTTTTACCTTTTTCTTTGGAGATTGGTTTGTTTCTTTTCCTTTTCAGGATTTATTTCGAGCGGGATGTATTATTGATTCAGTACTTAGATGGACTCCTGTTAGGAATTGATACCGGCTTGGTTAAATCATTCCAACCTCTCTTTTGTTTTGTTTTGTGTGCTTAGTTATTATTAACTGCTTTCTTAGTTTAGTTTTATTGCTTTCTTAGTACTGTTGCATGGTTTGTACCATTCGTTAGGGATGGGAGTTTACATGTGACCAAAAATATTGTACTGTTTTCTTAGGTTTAATTTTAGAGAGAATTGGCTTAATGGAGTATTTGTGTCCCAGTTGAGTTTTATTGTAGGAATTGACTACCTCTGGACCCCTGTGCTTATTTTGAAAACTTTATGACTCTTGACTGCGGATGGATCCACATGTGTGATTTGTTGGCTATGACTTGAATTTGATTGCTTGATCTCCTTTTATTGGTCAACTCTTCTCAACCTTGCTTGGGTCTTGGAGTTGAATTGTGTTAACGGGAGGATTTGAGCCGCTTTTGAATATAAATTCATTCATATTTTCCTTTCATGTGTGCTTAGTTCTTAGTGCAATTATGATCTTGGGTTTGACTTTGGATTCTAGTAACTTTAGTTATGGATTATGTGTATGTTGCGCATGATGAAAGGCTCTCATTTCTTCCCTTGAGCTTCAGAATTTCATTTCCCACATTTAAATTTTCCCTTGATCCCACGTTTTGAGCTTTTATCCCTTTCAATTGTATTTTTAAGCCACATTACAAGCCTATTAGCCTTGCTACATAATGCATTATATGCCCAAACTTGGTTTGGGGGAGTTGAAGTAGTTGTGATGTTGTTAAAATAAACATTTGAAGGTTGTTATGGATTGATGGTGAAATAGTGGAAATGTTATTGTTGATAGTTAAATTATAAAGTTTCACATATAAGGCTCTGCATACCAATGCCTAGGCTGTTGTAGTTAATTAAAAAGTCATATTTTATTCATGGCCTAGTTATGTATGTGTGATGATTATGTTTATTGTTTATTGAATTTTAAGCAAAAACAAATCATTGCATGAAAAATAAAGTGAAAAAAAAATTATGAAAGCATAATAAAGTTGAAAAAAAAGAGATGAAACAAAAAAAAAAAGAAGGTTAAAGTTTGTGAAGCAGTGTTTGATGATTGAATTATGAGATTTATGGTGTTGATGTGAAAAATTAAGAAAAGTTTAGTTTGATTTGGTTGAATTGGGTGTTGGAGAATGTTAATAATTTTCGAAGTTGTTGATGATTTTCCTTGATTTTATATGCGTATACCCCGCATTCCACCACATTATCCCAAATTTTTTATCCTACCCATCACCCTAACCACGTTACAAGCTTATTAAAGTCCTTTTTGATCTTCGTGCACATGTTATGGTTATTGTGAAGTGAATCCTTGGTCAAGGTTGTAGAGTATTAATTGCATTCTGAGTCGACATTTAAGATGAGTGGATACCCTTAAACACTTGCATGAGGTGTGAGATGTGGGTTTCGTGTTCTTAAAATTGCATTTAAACACATTTTGCATTGCGTTCCATATTTGGTTGGAAGGTGAGGGTTAGAGCTTCATTGTTATAAGCTCATCTTGAATTGTGTGGAGTGACAACCCGTGAGCTACTCTAGTTATCGATTCATTAAACTTGCATGGTTGGCTTCGTTTGACCCGTATTTAGGAAGGACGGTAATTGGATGCTTGATTGGCTGGCCTTGATCCATGTGTCTTCGGATGTTCTCTTGAGTTATGATGCCTACTTTGTTTTTATGGGGTGTAGTCAATTTCGTTGTGTTTTGCTCGGGACGACCAAAGGTTTGGTTTGGGGGAATTTGATATACGTGTTTTATGTTGTGTTTTTCCCTCATTTTCGGTTGATTCTTATGCTAAATAGTTAAGTTTGTGGCTTTGTTTTGATTAAATATCGTCTTTCGATGTTAAGTTATGTTTTGGAACGGTTTTAGCGTCTTTAGTTGACTTTAAGAACCTTTTACGGTTATTTTATACTCTTTCGGTTATTACGCGTGGTTTTCGGTTTTGCTTTATATGTTACAGGAGCGTAATAGGGAGTTATGAAGTCATTAGAAGCTAAAATGGGTCAAAATATACTTGTCTCGGGATGTGTGTCAAGTCACGAAAAGTCATGAACGAGACTCGAAGAATTAAGCAAAGAAATAATGAAAATCGTCAAAATGTAGCTAAGCTTAAACCATGCGGGCGCAGCCTTCAAAAGCTCCCTTTGTTCTATGTGGGCGCAACATAAAACAGCACCTTCAGAAGTCCCACAATACACTAGCTGCGGGCGCAGGAAACAAATGCATTTTGTTCTATGCGGGCGCAGATGCAAGCGTTGTGGCTCCTATTTTTCTTTCCGAGCGGTTTTTGCTCGTGGGTTTTAATTCATTAAAAACCTAATTACTATATATATTCTATGTAAAGGGGGCACGACCCTAACTAGTTTTTATCATACTTTTAGACCTAGGAATCGAAAATTGATTATTCTCTCTAGAATTTTAAAATTAATTACTTTGTTCAACAATTCAAGATTTCAATCAATGCAAATTCAATCATTTATTTGGTAATCTCTTTCCTTATGCTTTTCAATAATTACATTAAATTCATAATTCTCCTTATTTTATTAGTTCTTAGTTTAGATTAATTAATTTTGCTATTTTTGATTCTTAATTTAGTTTTTTTTAGTAGTTAATATAGTTTTAATTCTAGTTTTAATTAATTCTTTGTTCATGATCATGTTGTTTAATGTTGATTTTGTTTTTCTTGTTCCCTTAATTATGAGTGAGTAGTCTTTTTCTCTAGCGTTAGGGGATCTATGATCATGTTATGAACTTATTTTTTGTTTTCAAATTAGTTCTTGGCTTTTAATTGAACTCCTATTATTGATTTCTAGTGATTGCAATTAAATTGTGGCCAGATTTAGTAGTAAGTTAGGCTATTGTTGAAATCGAGGCCGAGAGGTAAGATTACCACAATTAGACCACTGAATAATAGGCAAAAAATGAATTTATGCGAGCGAGAGCCGGTAAAGGAGTATTGAGGGAGTCTAAGTTCGAGAGAATTAGTGAGCCCTAGTTCAATGAATGCCAATGAATTGATTAGTGAGCGTTAATTGAGTTTGTTGATTGATCAAAGTGAACCGATAGCCCTAGGTTCCCATTAATAGAGTTTAATCCATAATTTCCCGTCATTTCCCTAGTTTTATTCTTAGTCTTCTTAGTTTTAGTAGTCATTTACCGAAATTTCCACAAAGGCCCCTTACACACTTTATGCTTTTTAGAACTAGTAGAATTTAATAGCTTCCCTGAGGATTCGATCCCTACATCCCTAGCTATATTAGTTAGAGTTGTTCGGTTATTTTTGAGAGGTGTGTGATAGCCTGTTCACATAGGTTAATGTTAATTAAAATTAACTAGCTTAGGGGTATATCTGAGGAAAATTAAAACATTAGGACAGTCCTTAGAAAACTGAATACCTCGGGGTAATAACCTAGAAAACCCCTAAATTTCATTTTTAATACCAAAAACCACCTATTAGTATGGTTTCTAAGGAAAAAACGATACTAATAGTTTTTTTTTACATACGAAAAGTACTATTAGTATCTTTTCTAGGAAAAAACGATACTAATAGATAGTCTATTAGTATCATTTTTTTCTTGAAACGATACTAATAGTGGTTTATATTTATTAAAAAAAAGCTATTAGTATCGTTTTTTGAAACGAACAATACTAATAACTATTATTAGTATCATTTTTAGAAAACGATAATAGCGTATGCTATTAGTTATGCCTCCATTAGTATCGTGTTAAAATTGATACTAATAGCACTATAAAAACGATAATAATGGACCTTTTTTTCTACTAGTGATGGTTCTTCTCTCTTCTCGACAAGGACGCCTCTACTTGTGAGGACATAGCCTACGCATTCATGACCCGCTACAAGGGAAATACTCAAGATAGTAACTCTCAAAGAGAGTTTGAAATCGTTAAACAAGGAGAAAAAGAAGGGTATAGCTCCTACCTATCTCGTTGGAGGGCAGTCGTGGCACAAATGGTAACAACGCCACCCGAAAAAGGAGCCTTGACACTTTTGAAAAACACTACCACATTGGGATTGATATTGAAGACGACATTAACAAGGAAAGTGGAAAAGGAAAATGGGATAGCAATCCAGGGACCAGTTTAACAAAGAGAGCATCCACTTCCAACAACATCAATGCCGTCGAAGAAACTAGAGCTCTTTTTCGTACACTTCCTTTGGTATGAACTATACTCAAGCGTTCGAGAGACTCTAATAAAAAGGGAAGATTAGTCCAGTAGGGCCCACTTCGGACCCCACTCCATGTGTACCCAGTGCTTTGGGGGCCCACGTGCCCTTTTGTTACAGGACGTTTGAATGTCGTGTAAGTTTGTTTGCATAGTGTGAGTATGCTTGGCTTGGGTGTGAGTCTAGAATCTCAAACCCAAGTAGACAAGTCGCCATCGTCCTCCTTTTAGGAGATGACGGAACCCCATTAGGTCATAGCCCAATGGCAAAAATGACAGCCAAGGATTAGAAGGTCTCACATCTCTGGATTCAGGGACGAGGGTAAGGACAATAGTAGGTCACAGTGTCCCCCCGCGTATAGCGGCCTCTACTTGTTCTCATGTGTAATTTTAGAATCATAACATTGAATTACAACAATCATATTTTTGGTTTAGACCTACAAACACTTATGGAAATAAGGCTAGGTGGGTTTTAGTTAATGGACACATAATTTCCGGTTTATCATGTATGGGTGATCGCTTTAGGATTAGATTGTTTTTAATCTTATATTAGTGGAAACATCCATTTATGTCTTTTAACCTAAACATGAATTCTATGTGATTGAAAGCATGAAAACATTTAGTATAGATCACATAAAACCTAAGCAACGTTTCTACTTAGGATTGATTTCAGTTTAAAGTCGAATCATCAATTAGTTAATATTGCATGAGTTTAATTATAAGCATCTTGATTATCTAATAAAGAATTAAAAACACTAATCATGCAACCAACTCATTTGATGAACTCAAGATGATGAAATCGATGTTGTTGGCCTCATTTGAAGTACCTTTCGTGCAATCGTCGACAACTTCTTTAGATTGAATGCTTGAAGAACTTTGATAAATAATGATATTAGATTGTCTTTAATCTTATATTAGTGGAAACATCCCTTTAGTTCTTTTAACCTAAACATGAATTCTATGTGATTGAAAGCATGAAAACATTTAGCATAGATCACATAAAACCTAAGCAACGTTTCTACTTAGTATTGATTTCAGTTTAAAGTCAAATCATCAATTAGTCAATATTGCATGAGTTTAATTATAAGCATCTCGATTATCTAATAAAGCATTAAAAACACGTAATCATGCAACCAACTCATTTGATGAACTCAAGATGATGAATTGGATGTTGTTGGTCTCATTTTAAGTACCTTTCGCGCAATCGTCGACAACTTCCTTAGATTGAATGCTTGAAGAAATTTGATTAATAATGATAATAATAAAAATTATAAAATGTTTTATAAGGTATAAGTTATGTGGAAGGCACGGTTTCCGAAAGATCGCCCTAGAATTTATCTTCTTAGTTTTTTTAGTTTATGTGAATTAGTTTATTAGATTTAATCATGTTTCTAGTTTTAGTTTTTAATATTAAATAGTGGTAACATGCGCGCGATGCTTCAGTATGAGGTTATGACAACAGGAAAAAGAAAAGGAGTAATACTTGATTGATTAATTACAAAATTTGGAAGACCTGAATATGAACATAATGATAATACTAAGTAAAATCAAAACAAAAATAGTTAGATTCAATTGTAGGATGGTTGTACTACTTGTATATGATAAGAATTTGACTATAATATAATAAATCAAAACATTAAGAATGCATCCAGAGAACAAGACAATTTTTTTGGGAGAGAATTCCTTGATTTTAAAATCTTCTATATTACTTCCAGGCTGGTTAGGAACATTAGGGGGGATGAATGCCCCAATAAAGTGGTAGAAGTGAAGAGGTTATGTAAGCATCCTTTTTCCCTCGAGGGTTGTTGGTGATTAATGCAAAACATATAACTATAATCAATAATAAACTGGAATTTAACATATAACTTATAGCAGCAAAATTGTATTTTGAGTGTAAAAATTATAAAAATAGAACACGGTGCCCATAAATCTACATGAACGGAGAACAATGTGAAGACTTGTCTTAATTTTCATCCTAGTTTATTGTCTTCATATCGATATTTGCACTGACACAGTAACACGTACTCCTCTTTGCAATTAAAGTTGAGTAAACTACTCTTGTACTTGGTTAATCGCAATGGGAGAGCCAAAATCATTTTCAAGTTTCTAATATTAACAAGGTGGTCTAAACAAATTCAGCATCAACTTACAAAGAGCATGCTTATTATGTTCACTCACTAAGCCATTATGTTCTCTTTAATCAAGTTCAATACAAAAAGAAAATAAACCCACTTACCAAATACTAAAAATGTTAAGGACAAAGTAAATGATGATTATAACATGAAAGAATTGACCCACTTACCCTATTACATGGAAAACTCCACTATGAGCAAGTTGAGTGGTTTAGTTTCTAGAGCTAGGGGATCCAAGGATTAGTTTCTTCGTTTTGATTTATGATTAATTAATATGATTTGTGTTATTTCTGAATTCCTGTTATCAGTGTATGTTGCTTTCAATTAAATTCTGGTCAGGTTTGATTGTTAATTTGATATTGTCGAAATCGATGCCGAGAGGTAAGATTACCATAATTAGAACACAGGGATAATAGGCAAAATAAGTATAACTGAGCGAGAACCATTAGAGGAGTTTTGAAGGAGTCTAGATTCGAGAGATTTAGTGAGCCTTAATTTAGGAAGTCATAAATCTATTAGTTAATTGTTAGTTAGTTCATTGTTCAATTGATTCATGGTGAACCGATGTCCTAGGTTTAATTATTGATATATTTTCGTGATTGATTTCTTCCTTATTAGTAATTAGTATATTAGATGGAAACCAATTCAAAGGGCCTTTACAGCAAAATAACTTTTTTGAGTTAGTAGAAATTTGTTTCTTCCCTGATGATTCGATCCCTTCTTCCCTATCTGCATTAGTTAGAGTTGTAGGTTATTTTTGATAGGTATACCATTGTCCCTACCACCAGCCTGGATTGTAAGTGTTAGAGAATGGATTTTCTTGCAAGCTTGGAAAGCGCACACTTGCTCCATGTGTTGAGTTCTTAGCTTGTGTTTTTAATAATAACAAACTACATTGAACTATCATATTATATGCAAGTTTATGTTTGCATGTGCAGGTACTAAGGAACAAGTTCAATGGATGATAAGATGAAGCTCAAGAAGCCAAATCTTGAAATTTGCATTTCAAGTCCATAGAGTCATAATTTAAAGTCTTAGATGCAATGTAAGTGGTATGAAGGTTTATAGATGCATTATAAAGGTTGAAATTAGAGAGATGAACTAATTATGGATGACAAGGAACCTTAGTTACTTGGCATACACAATTACAAGTAAGCTTGGCCGACTGGAACAATCTGGGAACAGTGCTGAACTAGTCCTCTCGCGTTTACTTCATACATCCGTATTTTAAGAAAGTTTTCTTTCCACGCAAAATTGATTTCAAAAATTATACGGATGCTTTGTTTGATATGCATGTAAGATATTCTTAAGTATGGCAAATATGTTATATTATATTGTACTGATTTATTTGATCTCAAGTAAAATCAGTGAGAATATTTTATGTGGAATTACTTCCATATTCCTAAGGAAAATATTCTCTTGCAATATTCTATAACATACTAGCCAAAGGCTTATTTAAGAAAAATCTGCTGACATACAAACCCAACACTTTTGCATGAACAAAAACTGAAGAACATAGTTTGCAAAAGTTCTCTCTCGAAATCTTAACCTAGCATATACCCTACTACCACATTAATGTCTTAATACACTCTCTTTTGAAAGCATTTAGGCTAATTAGTATTGAGAGACAAAGTGTTGTATTCTGAGCATTTTGTGAGTTCAGTTTGTTGGTGAAGTTGATCAGGGATCATCTTCATTTGAACCTTCATAGTTGAAGGTTGAGGTCGAACTTCCATAGGTGGAAGTTGGGGAATCATATTGTGCATAGTTGCATAAGTGATTTAGTGTCATTCTTTTGCTATTCTTAGTTAATTAATAAAAAGAGTGAGTGAGTGGAGGACGTAGACTTATTAGATGTTGAACCTCGTTAAATCTTGGTGTTGTTTATTTTATTGCATCTTTGTTTCCGCTGCTTGAGAACTGGTTCTTAACTGTTCTCACAATCAATTGAAAAATTTACAGCAACCATCACAACACTCAATTCACCCCCTTCCCTCTTGAGTGTAACTTGCACTTTCACCATGGAACTATGACATGAGTGGACACGATGACCAAATGAACCACATGAACTGCAAAAGTTCTCAGTGCGGTCATCATAGCTACAGGAATTGGTAGAGAAATCATAATATTAATGTTATCGAGCTTTTGACTTATTGCTATGATTTGTGATGCTAGAATCTCATACTTGTCATCCATTTTATGCTTTCCACCCCTCTTCGAATGCCCTCTAGGATTACCATATTGTGAGTTGTGAATGGCAATTTATTCAAACAAGTCATAAGCAGCATTAACCTCTTGCTTCATGAATCGACCACTAGCACCAAAATCAAGCAACTTTCGACTCTCATTTCCTAGCCCATTGTAGAATGATTAGACTAGGAACCACTTCTCAAGACCATGATGTGGACACTAACTTAACAAATCAGTAACACCCTGAAATTTCCTAACTTTCTACTTTATATTTTTTCGGAAAACATATTATAAATACTAAGAATTATATTTATTAAAACTTCTAAATAAAAAAAAAAACCAAAGCATTACCGCCACCGTGATAATGGCTAAGGCATTTATCAAAGTACTATAGCGGAAGTCTTAAAACCAAAAACCATTTTAAAACTAAACTTCAAAACAAGTCTCAAAACCATATTCAAATCAACATCCAAAATAAAAATCAACTTTAAACTTTATTACACTTCGGAACCATTTTAATGGCCCTTAAAAACAAAAACAAAAGTCATTAAAAATAAAACAACATCCAAATAAAAGTTAGTCATTCATAAGCAATAAAAATAAAGCCACAAAACATAGCAAAAATGACATATGCCCGCTTGTACCTATAGTTTTTCTTATTCTAGACAACTACTCGCCAACAAGTGGGTCATTGTAGGGCCAAGTCCAAGACAAAGCCATGCACACAAAACAAACAGTCAGCAAAGTTGAGTACATAACTACTAAAGACTATGCAACAAAACAACATGAAATAAAACATACACACAACTTAACTTTGACAACCTTTCACATGTGCATAGACTCAACAGAATTAATTATTATGTTTAAGCTTTTGGATTCTGCATCGAACGAGTTTCCTTTCCTTTAAAATTGCCCTATTGGGCACCAACTTGGGAGCAACTCCAAGAAGGTATTACTATGTCATATAAAGTGACAGAATTCCAGCGCATTATAAATATAAAAGAGTACAACGTCTTGTACTCCAATTAGAAGTCATAGATCATTGTTCCATACGACTCCCCCCATTGTTCATACTCAAGGTATATATGTCCCAAGAGTTTTGATGTGAATCCTCTTACACTTTACGTGATTAACTGATTTAACAATGGTATGACTCACATGCAACATCACACAAGAACATGCATCACATCAAGCAAACCATATTAATTATCTTCAATTTAAGGTGATTTAAAATTAATCTCATGTGTGTCCTTTAATTAAACTGAACTTCCTTTACCACACATTAAGTGTGAGTGGCTAAATATTTACTTTCTCCTTCACCACACATTAAACTGTGAGTGACAACATGTATAAAATATTTGCTCATAACTCCTTTTAATCATGTGAATACAAATTTACAACTACCTTTCTTGTTGATTAAATAACTAACCAACTTTAAAATAACTTCCTTCTTTATTGATAAACTATTGGCAAACTAAACTGATCATAACATTCCAATTCAATCTTATAAAATTTATATCGCTAGTTAACATGGAATGTCAACAATAATATAACATCATGCTACTAATAAAACTTGTCATGCACATCAATTCATGATTCAAACAAGCATAACAATATTTCATAAAATAAAGGATCATCCAAGCATGAATTCTGATTCTTATGTTTGTCTTTAGTACTTAACGTACCTTGTGAAATAGTGGTGCTCCGCCAAAACTTCTAAAAGTGGACTAATTCAAAGTCTCCTACATAAAGAAAATCGAAACTAAATTAAAACCTTGTTGACTAAGTTCTATAACAACTCTAAACTAACTTCTATATTGGAAACTTGCCCAAAACATTCCTTATACGGTCTCTATTCAATTCCATACTACACTTTAATTTTCTATTGCAAGATTTCATGGTTTTCGGGATTTATTTATGCATTATAAAACCTTAACATAAATTTTATATCACTTTAGAAAAGTGGACAGCAATTTAAAATTACCAAAACTCCTTGAAAAACTTCAAAAACAACATAAATCAATCATACAATGTATTACTTAATTTATATGATCAATTCATGCTAATTACATACTTTAAAAGCCTAATTATTCACTTTATAAAATCTGGAAAGCATGTTAAACATGCTTAAAATCACTTTTAAACTTCATGAAACATACTAAAAATCATATGTAACATCATAGAATTAATATGTGATCATACTAGTATAATATGAACACTTAAAACTTATTTTAACTTGTTTTTATAAAAAAAATATTCGGATTTATTAATTAACTTTAAAGTCATGAAAAATTCATAAACATCATAAATTCTTGGCAAAACTCTTTTAAAATCAACAAACATCATTATGAAACCAATCTATGCTTTAGAATAATTTTTGATAAGCCAAAACATGTTCATGATATGTATTATATTATATTTTGTGGTTACAAAATTTGGACAGCAATTTATTTTATGTTTAAAGCCTTTAGAAATTAAACTAAACTTCATAAAATCATCATCAATTCACACAACAACAATTTATAATCATAATGTTGAAGTTTAAATAATAAAAATCAAAACATTCATACTTTATAAATTCTAATCTTAAATTTCATGAACAACAAATTCATTCATGCTTTAAAACACATCAGAACTTCGTAAAACATGATTGAAACTTATAAAATCATGTTTAAACATAAATATGAGCATGAATTTGCAATATTGAATCAAAAAGAAAGAAGGAGAACATTTTTTTATATAGTATTCGAAAATATATATCAAAATCAAGGGGAGGTAGTCGGCGGTGGTGGCCGACGGTGGTGGTCCGGCGAGGGGGCTTCGACGAGTGGCACGAATCCCTAGAAAACGATCCCCTTTTTTCCTTGAAAACCGAGCAAGAATTTGTTTTTCGGAAGTTGCTCCTCTCTTTTTTTTTCCTCTCTTTCTCTCTCTAGATTTTGGAATCCTAATAACAATTATGATGAATGAAATCTGAAAATTTGAGTTTTAAAGGGTCTTTATAGGCCCCAAAGTAAGATTTGGAAAAGCCTCTACTTATCCTAAAAAGTGAAAATTACCTTTAGGCCCTTGCTTTAAAATAAATTAGGAAACTCTTAAAAGTTCTATTTTTAGAAGCCTTTCAAAATATTTTATAAAAAAATAAAATATTATTTATAAACACAAATAATTATTTTTAATTAAAGCGTATTTTGTATTATTATTATTATTATTTCCATTTAATATTCTTATTGAACATAATTTATTAATAAAAATATTAAAATTACACGTATCAAATACAAAAATACTTTCTTAAAATACGTGAAAATGTGGAGTATTACATTCTACCCCCCTTAAAAGAAGTTTCGTCCTGAAACTTTGTGTAGATTAGTGTATGGAATTTGAATAGAGAATACATTTACTTCAAACTTTCTTATCATAATACAATGTTGTTGTAGGCCTTAGGCACTTACTTGACAACTTTTTAGTAGACAAACATAAAACTCTTACTGAAAAGTCGTAGAAACTCATAAAAACTTGCAAAATTGAGGGTAAAAAACATGTCGCTTTCTACCCCCTTAATTAAAAATCGAGTTATGTCCCCTTAACTCTACTAACTAACCTGAAATAGCTCTGGGTACTTTTCTCTCATCATATCTTCAGCTTCCCAAGTAGCTTCTTCAGTTTCTTTGTTAAACCACAACACCTTTACTATTTTGACACTTTTTCTACGAGTATCCCTGATTTTACTGTCTAGGATCTTAATTGGTCTCTATTTATAGGTCAAACTTTGGTCTAACTCTATTGTTTCAGGCTGTAACACATGTGACTCATCTGGAACATACTTCCTAAGTTGAGAAACATGAAAGACATTGTGAACCTTGCTCAACTCCATTGGTAACGCCAACTTATAGGATACTTTTCCAACCCTTTTCAAGATCTCATAGGGTCCTACTTATTTTGGGCTTAATTTTCCTTTCTTTCCGAACCTCTTTACTCCTTTCATTGGTGACACCTTAAGTAACACCTTGTCGCCAACATCAAACACAACTTCTTGGCGTTTTCAATCCGCATAGGACTTTTGTCTATCTTGTGCTGCTTGAATCTTTGCTTGTATTACTCTAATTTTCTCTGTGGTTTCTTCAATCAATTGAGGTCCTAGAATCACTGTCCCACTTATGTCATTCCATCACAAGGGGATTCTACACTTTCTTTTATACAAAGCCTCAAAAGGTGTCATGCCAATACTTGCACGGTAACTATTGTTGTATGAAAACTCAATGAGATCCAAGTGATCCTCCCAATTCCCTTGAAAATCCATTACACAAGCCCTTAGCATGTCCTCTAAGGTTTGTATGGTTCTCTCTGTTTGTCCATCAGTTGTTGGACGGAAAGTTGTACTCATATTCAATGTTGTACCAAAGTTCTCCTAAACACTTTTCCAAAATTTCGACGGAAACCTATAAACCAAAGCAAACATGATCGCTGCTAACTCAAGATCGTGAGTAGGGTAATTTGCCTGGTATGGTTTCAATTGCCTTGAAGCATATGCAATCACCTTTCTATTTTGCATTAACACAAATTCCAAACCATTCTTAGAAGCATCACTATACACATCATAAGAGTCACTTCCATCTGGCAAAGTCAGCACTGGAGCTGTAGTCAAACGTTGTTTTGAGGTCTAAAATGCCTCTTCACATTTATCACTCCACTCAAACTTACAGTCTTTCTTCATTAACGACGTCATTGGTTTAGCAATCCTCGAAAAGTCCTTGACAAATCTCCTGTAGTAACCTGCTAACCTTAAGTAACTCCGTACATCCGTTACATTCTTAGGTGTACGCCACTCCTTAACTGCTTCAATCTTGGCTGGATCTACTTCAACTCCCTGTTTAGACACAATATGTCCCAAGAATGCTACTTTCTCCGACCAGAACTCGCATTTCCAGAACTTAGCATACAATTCATTCTCCCTTAATGTCATCAAGATTGTCCTGAAATGTTCCACATGTTCCTCTTTACTCTTAGAGTACACCAAGATGTTATCAATGAAAACAACCACAAAGTTATCCAAAAATCACTGGAAAATTCTATTCATTAGATCCATGAAAATTTATGTTGCATTGGTTAACCCAAAAGGCATAACAGTGAACTCCTAGTGCCCACATCTTGTACGAAAAGTCGTTTTAGGTATGTCCTCACTAGCAATCCTTAATTGATGGTATACTGACCTCAAATCAATCTTCGAAAACATAGTGGCTCCTTGATCATACAAGTCATCAATCCTTGGTAAAGGATACTTATTTTTGATTGTGACCTTATTCAACTCCCTATATTGAATACATAACCTCAACCTCCCATCTTTCTTCTTCACAAACAGTACTAGTGCTCCCCACGGTGAAGCACTAGGCCTAATGTAACCTTTTTCCAACAACTCTTGTAACTGCTCTTTTAACTCACTCATTTCTGCAGGTGCCATCCTATTGGGTGCTTTGGAAATAGGTGTTGTTCCTAGGACTAAGTCTATAGTAAAGTCAATCTCTCGTTTAGGAGGCATCCCCGGAATCTCTTCCGGAAATACGTCAAGAAAGTCCCTTACTACCCCAATATCCTCGGGCTTAGCAGTCTCAACATAATCCACATCTCTCACACTACAAAGGTAAATGGGAAAACCTCCCTTCACAAACCTAGCAAACCTCATTGCCAACACTATTTTGTTGTGTTTTGGTCTTCCTGCCCTCTAATAGCTCACCTTCTTACCCTTATTCATCAACGAGATCTTTTGTGGTTCACATAGAATCTCAGCCTTATGCTTACTCAACCAATCCATCCCTAGGATCACTTCTAGGTCACCTAAATCAAACTCGATTAGGTTAGCCTTAAACCCCACTCCCTCATTTTCAATAGGAACATCTTGAAATCTCTTTGAACACTACACCTCTTGTCTTGAGGGTAACACTATTGACATATCTATTGCATCTATTTTTCCCAACACAGGCTTTAACTTTTCCAGAATCTTAGTGGATACAAAAGAATATGTTGCACCAGAATCAAACAAAACTTTAACAAGAAGAGAGTGAATTGAAAAAAGTACCAGTAATCACATCCTTATTAGCATCAGCTTCACTTCAAGCCATCACATTCAGCTTTCCAGTGTTTGAGGTCTTAGTATGTCCTCCTCCATTCCTACTCCCTTTCCTATTTTCGGCTTGAGGTATCACCTTTCCTCCCATATTCCCTTGGAAACCCTTTTGTTCTCCCCAGCTGAATTCCCCCTACATTGTGAATTTTGTCCCTCTTTTCCTTTATTCTTAGAAAAGCAGTCATACTCACGGTGTCCAAGTTTGTTACACAACCGACAGGTTTTCTACACAGTCCTTTCCTGGGTGATTGTTAGGACACTTCTTGCAATAGTACACACACCCTCCTTGACTATCCATCTGAGCCCTATTCCCATTTCCAGAATTAGGCTTCCCAAAGTTTCCCCTATTACTTTAGAAGTTGTTGTTGAAACGAGGTTTCTTAAATCCCCCATGATTCCTTTGTTGGTTGAATTTCCTCCACCATCCTTCCTTTTCTCCCTCATCTCACCTTCCTTCCGTACCTCCGTCTTCTTTTGGTCTATGGCATACAGGTGTGCAACTCTACCATATAACTCATCCAAAGATTCAAAGATCTGTCCAGCTAATTGTGACTGAAGGTATAAAGGTAACCCTCTTTCAAAACGACTAGCTTTCAACCTCTTAGATGTTACGGCCTCGGGAGAAAACCTAGACAATTCTATGAACTTAGAGTATTACTTAGTAACGGACATACTTTTCATCATAAGCTCTAGAAACTCCTCAGCTTTCTGTTTTTTAAGGAACACAGGATAGAACTTATTCGGATTTGCTCCTGAAACATATCCCAATTAAATCCTGGTAAAGCCCTAATCACAGCCTCATTTTGTGACCACCATAGATCAACTTCTCTTCTCAGATAATAAACAGCATGGTTCACCTTAAGCTCTTCTGGACACTCAACTTCCCCAAACAACTTATTAAACTCTCTCAACCATCCCTCTAGAATAGTTAGATTGTGCTCTCCTTGGTAAGTTGGTGGCTTACTTTGAGAAATCTTCTTGAAAAGTTCCCCAGCAGGGTCATTACCATTTCCATTTCTTCTGGAAGCTAACTTTTCAGCTACAGTAGCTAATTGCCTTGCTACATCATTTAGCTGATTGATGTTACGTTTAACCATTCTATTTCTCCTGTAGAGGAAAAGACCTTTATATTAAATTATGTCTAACTATAAGTTAGAACAACATAAAACACTTTCTCATTTCGTCTCACAAAAGAAGTTTCATTATCTTAGAGTGAATGATTCACTTTGTTTTGATTGTTTACACAACCATTAAAATAAGAAGAAGGCACATAAGGAATAAAAATAATTCCCTTGGTTCTATTCTACTTGAGGCTTTACTTCTTAAAAGAAATATATTACTTAACTCCTCTTATCATTTCTTATGGCTCCCTACCACTTATTCAAACTAATGTAAACAATAATCTAAATTGTTCAACATTCTAAACATCAGAAATATTAAACAATATTAACTAAATTATATTTAAACAAAATCTCTAAACATTAACATTGTCCTTCTTGTCCCTTGACATCACATATTTCTTTGGTATGCATTCAGGATCTTCTATTGCGTCAACTTCTATTTCTTCCTCCATTTCTTCTTCTTCTTCCATTTCTTCCTCATGATCTAACTCTTCTTCATCCTCTTCAGAATCGATTACCAAATCTACATACACTGGAATTACTGGATCTGGTTTCTCGATTTCATAACATGAACTATCCCTTGACTCATCAGTCCTTGAACCAGTAGTAGTCTCCTTCACCATCATGTCGGATGGTGATACAACACCCAGGGCGGAGGCCGATCCTACCACCATGTCTGGTGTATAGGCATTAAGGGGTCTCATCACTTGCATTCATCTCCTTACACTCCTTCTCTTTCCTAGCAACATGCCCTTCCAAGAATCTCCAATCACAACCCTGAAAGTACAAGTGACACTCAAGAGGGGGGGGTGAATTGAGTGTTGTAAAGTTGTTGTAAATTTTTCGATTAATTATAAGAACAGTTTAGAACCAGTTCTCAAGCACCAGAAATAATAAAGCAATAAAATAAACAACACCAAGATTTAACGAGGTTCGACTTCTAATAAGTCTACGTCTTCCACTCACTCACTCTTTTATTAATCAACTCAGAATAACAAAAGAATTACACTCAATCAATTATGCACCTATGCACAATATGATTCCCCAACTTCCACCTATGGAAGTTCGACTCAACCCTAAACTATGAAGGTTCCAATGAAGATCATCCCAGCTCAACTTCCCCAGCAAACTGAACTCCCAAAATGCTCAAATTACAACCCTTTGTCTCTCAATAACAATTATGCAAAATGCTTACAAACGAGAGAATATTAAGACCTTCATATGGTTATGGGGTTTTTGCTAGATTGAGACTTAGAGAGCACTTTTGCAAATCGTAATCTTCTGTTTTTGTTCGTGCAAAAGCTGTTTTGGTTGTCTACTAGCAAATCTCCTTAAATAAGCCTTTGGCTAGTATGTCATGTAATATTGCAAGAGAATATTTTCCTTGGAATTATAGAAATAATCCCAGGAAAATATTCTCACTGATTTTATTTGAAATATAATAAAATCAGCAAAATATTATATAACATACTTGCTATACTTAAGAATATTTGCCTTGCATAC
Source organism: Suaeda aralocaspica (assembly GCA_016808085.1). Taxonomy (NCBI): domain Eukaryota; kingdom Viridiplantae; phylum Streptophyta; class Magnoliopsida; order Caryophyllales; family Amaranthaceae; genus Suaeda; species Suaeda aralocaspica. The sequence goes on from PYUH01000076.1 coordinate 460,917, forward strand.
CAATCCAAGCATCCGTGTTTTTTTTGAAAAAAAAATTTTGCGCGGAAAGAAACTTTCCTAAAATACGAATGTGTGAAGTAAACTCTAGGGGACTGGTTCAGCACTGTTTCCAGACTATTCTAGTCAACCAAGTTTACTTATAATTATGTATGCCAAGTAACTTAAATTCCTTGTCATTCATAATTAGTGCATCTGTATAATTCCAATCTTTATATTGCATACGTAAACCTTCATACCACTTACATTGCATCTAAGACCTAAGAGTTAGACTCTATGAGCTTGATCTTCATGTAAACTTCAAAACTTGGCTCCTCGAGATTTATATTGTCATCATTGAACTTGTTTCTTTAGTACCTGCACATGCAAATAGAAACATGCATACAATATAATAGTTCAATGTGGTTTGTTATCATTCAAAACAAAAACTATGAACTCAACAAATTCCCCCTTCTTGATGTTGACAAATTATGAAGTTCCCCCTGCAAATAGTATCATTTAACATTTGGAACTTTTCAAAGATTTTGAGTTCTTTAGAATTCAATGAACTGGTCTGATACTATTCCTGCAGATTAAGCATCTTTTACAAGTAACCAGTTCACAACTAACTGACAACAGTTTAAGAAAGAGAGTTTGCTTAGTACCCAGAGCAAATAGTAATTAGACACAGAGCTCTTAGACTTAAACATGTATTCGCAATAAGAACAACAGTAAGTTCATCAGACTTGTTGTCAAGCAAACAAGCCGTTGGGATGATAAGAAGTAAAATGCTTTGAATACATTTCCTTCCAGACCTTATAGGTTTGTCACCACTAGCAAGTTTATCAATCTTGCTTCTAGTTGCTGCAACACACACAAGTTAGTAATATTCATTTAACCTGCTTCCCCCTGAATTAGGTAGAAGAGATCAGAACTTCACCCTGCTTCCCCCTTTTGGCATCATCAAAACAGTCAAAGCATAAAAGAAGTGAAAACAATAACTAAACACAATCAGTAGTTAAAATACTAATCATATGAAGTCTTAGCTAAATAGGTATTTCAAAAAGCATTCTAGGGATTCTGATTCTACCAATTGTTCCTGCGAAAGTGCCAAACCTATTTGTCCTTAAAGTTATTACAAACCAGTAGCAAACCAAATTACAAAATAACAATGTTTTTGAAAAGGGAAGGGGGAAACCAAAATAAGAATTCAATAAAGGAGGGGGATAGCAACAATAGGATAAAATAAGAGGAAGGCAAACAGATCAATCAGCTCCACAGTCTTGTTCAGTCTCATCATCTTCTTCTTCTTCTGAAGCACTTGCAGCATTCTCTTCATCATCCTCTTCCTCATCCTTCTCAGATTCAAGTTCAGCATCCTCATCATCAGCATCACCTGCAGCTTCTGATGTATCGTCCTTGTCTTCAGAATCCTCTCCACCAAGTATTCCTGCTTTGTTAAGACGAACCTCAATTCGTCTGTAGGATTCCTGAAGTGCAGCACATAGTGTAGTGACCCCATTTACCATATTTTTCATTAGTTGATTTTGATCACTCAGCTGCTTAACCAAGGCATAGGAACTATTTTTGTACTGGTCCCAGCAAGACCATCATCACTTTTCCCCTAATCCTTCATTTTTAAAACACCTCCTACATATGTCATGCCTTTATGACCAATTATCTGATTTGTGAGATGTGACATGGTGCCATAATCTCGCACCATTGGTATCTTCTAGTGCCCAAAAACTAAGGTCATCCATCCTCCATATGGAAGAGCATGATTAGATTTCTCCACACAGTAGATCATATGTCCTAACATCATAGCATGGAGGTTGACAGGAATGTGTTCAATGAGGCAGTAAATGGGAACACTATCAATCAAACGTACACTCATACGGCCTTGTGCTCTAGGACACACAATCTTTGAGGCTATAGTGTGAAATATCCTCATGATTGGTTCCTTTAATTGGCCAATGGTGCACCCCTGCTTGTTGTCAGGTGGACCAGTAAAGAGTCTGGTATGGATGTGTTCTGTTGTGACTCCCTTTACCAAAGGCCAATTTTCTCTAGAGTAAACATCAAGTCCCTTTGTAGGAACTTTGAGAATCTCAACCAATTTCTTTTCAGACAAATTTATGGGAATACCTTGAACAAAGGAGAAATAGAATCTATCATCTTTAGTATGCAGGTGAGTAAAATTCTTCAACTAGGGGCATGAACACATCTAAATCTTTTGCAAACAACACAGACCATTTCTGAAAATCTAAGGCCTCCTTAACCTCAATCAAGAATTTGTGTGCAACCCAACTTTTTGCAACAGAAAATCCTACCAGAATTTGTCTATCTTTCAGATTATATAGTGGTTAAGGAGTGGTAGACTTACTTTTCTTAGATTTCATGCTTAAAGAGATCGCAACATCAAATTGCTTTCTCTTTTGCCCTGTTGTGGTTTGGTCTGGTTGTGCTTCCTTCATGATAGCCTTCCCCTTGGACGCTTCTGCACCCTTTCTAGCAACCGTTTTCACACGTGTACCCTTGCTTGCTATTTTCTTTGTGTTCTCTTTCTCAGTGGTTAACTCAACTTCCTCTTCTTCTTCAGTAACTTCCTGGTCTTTGATTTCTCAACTGGTTTTGGAGTGGTTTTAGGTGTGGGTGATTTAGATTTTGTGGTTGGTGATTTAGTATCCTTCTTCTCCACTTTCTTAACTGCTTTTGATGACGATTTCGTAGTGCTGACTTTCTTTTCCTTCACTTCTTTAGTAACAACATCCTCCATTTGTTCAATTTCCCTTTCTTCTGATTCAACTTCTTCCTCCTCAACTTCTTCTTCATCCGACTTGGATTCAGATTCAGATTCCTTCTCATGTTCAGGTTCTTCAACAATTTCTGGTTCCTTTGATTTTGATGACTCTATTGGTACAGGAGTTAATTCTTTGGATTTTGGTATGGGTGGCTTTTTGGTAGTGGTTGATTTTGTGGATGTAGTTGTGGAAGATTTGGTGGTTTTGGCGGTTAATTTTTGTGTAACCGCCTTTGTGGTTGTTTTGTGGTGTATTTTGGTGTGGGGGGTCTTATAGTAAGGGCTTTTGAAGTTACAGCCTTGGTGTTCTTTCTAATCAATGGCACTTCTTCCTCTTTGTTCACATCTTCCTCTTCCATCACATCTTCTATCACAGACTCAATGACCTTGTCAACCATCTTCTTTGTTTTCTTCGTTACAATTTAAGGAGACTCACTAACTTCTTTCTCAACCAATCGTGTGCTTCTTCTTTTCGACATGATGAGACTGAATATTTCCTCTGTTTTGAGCACAAAAAGAAACACTTTGAATTGAACAATGTGATAGAAAGTAAGAAGAAGAATTTAGATGAATTAGGTTTTTGTGTGAGAGAAAAAAAATAGTCGAGAGAATATATAGAAGATAAAGAAAATAAGAAAATGAAATGAAGAAGGAAAGTATGATTAGAAACATATATTTGTAGGAGATTTGAATCAAAACGGTTATCTTCAGAATATTTGAAAGATATTGGTCCGTTCAACCAAAAATGCAGTTGCCATAAATACAACCGTCATTATATTTATTTCCAAAATTTTGAATTTTTGAAAATAAATTGACTGATTAAAAATAACCGCCTCATGGATTTGGTTCCCTAATAGTTTGCAACTGGTCTGTCCCAACTTACCTTTTACAAGATTATGCTAACACACTTGAGAACTAAATTGATCAGCTCGGCATCGCATAAGAACTTTGTGAGACCTAAAAAGTGTAAAGAAAAATAAAACAAAAACATGTACATATTGACATCATTTGACTAGCCAAAGGGACAAGTCAAGACTTAAGAGCTCATCCTCTAATTTTAATCATACCCAAGAAGGTACGAAGCTTGATGAACATTTTTCTACTCAAAGGTTTTGTGAAGATGTCAGCTAGTTGACTTTCTGACCTGCAAAACTCCAATTCTACATTACCTTTTTCAACATTGTCCCTTAGAAAACGATGTTTAATCTCAATATGCTTGGTTTTAGAATGTTGGACAGGAATTTTCGAAATATTGATTGCACTTGTGTTATCACATAAGATGGGAACACTTCTGAAAAAGATCCCAAAATCCTTTAGTTGTGACTTTATCCACAAGAGCTGAGCACAACATAAAGCTACTGCAATATACTCAGACTCTGTTGTGGATAAGGCCACAGAATTTTGTTTCTTAGATCCCCATGAGATAAGACAGGAACCTAAGAAGTGAGCCATTCTAGAAGTACTCTTCCTGTCCACAATAAAACCAGCAAAGTCAACATTTGTGTATCTTATAAGATTCATATGGCGACCTTTTGGATACCATAGACACAGATCATCAGTACCATTTAGATACCTTAAAATTCTCTTAATAGCATTTAGGTGAGATTCTTTAGGGTTGCTTTAAAATCTTGCACACAACCCTACTGAAAATACTATATCTGGCCTACTGGATGTTAAGTAGAGAAATGAGCCAATCATACCTCTATACAACTTACTCTCAACACCCTTTCCCTTCGCATCAAGGCTCAATTTAGTAGATGTTGGAATAGGTGTTTCATAGGATTTGTTGTCTTGCAAGCCATATCATTTTAGCAACTCCTTGAGGTACTTCTGCTGATGAATCATAATTCCATCCTTGGTTAGCTTGATTTGAAGTCCTAGAAAGAATCCAAGTTCTCCCATCATACTCATTTCAAATTCACTTTTCATCAAATATGCAAACTCATTACATGAATTAGGATTAGTAGCTCCAAACAAAATATCCTCTACATATATCTGGACCACTAGCAAATCCGTTCCCTTTTCCTTCAAGAGTAGTGTCTTGTCTACTAAACCTCTCTTATATCCATTTTCTAACAGAAAATTGGACAACCTCTCATACCAAGCTCTGGGAGCTTGTTTGAGACCATAAAGAGCTTTGTCAAGTTTAAAAACATGGTTTGGCAAGTCACTATCCTCAAATCCAAGGGGTTGTTCCACATATACATCTTCTTTCAAATAAACATTAAGAAAGGTTGTCTTAACATCCATTTGAAAGAGTTTGCAATTCATATGAGCTGCACAAGCAATTAAAATCCTGATTGCCTCAAGCCTGGCAACTGGAGCAAAGGTTTCATCATAATAAATTCCTTTCTATTGATTGAATCATTGGACCACTAGTCTTGCTTTGTTCCTGACTATAATACATGCATCATCCACTTTGTTTCTGAACACCCATTTAGTTCTAATAACAGACATGTTTTCCTTCTGGGTTCAAGATGCCATACTTGATTTCTCTCAAACTGATTGAGTTCGGCTTGCATTGCCAAAACCCAATCTGGATACATTAAAGCAATCTTATAATCAATTGGTTCAACATTTGAAAGAAAATAATATAAAGCACAAAAGTTTTTGTAGAGTAGAATTCCTTGTTTGCACCCCTTTGTTAATATCACTAATGATAAGATCAGAGGGATGAGCAAACTTGTACTTGAAGGATTTATTCATATCAAGATTTTCATTGGTGCCTTCTAATGTTAAACTGGTTCCTGTACTGGTTCCCCTTGTTTCATTGTTATTTTGAACAGGTGAACCTGGTTCCGTAGTGGTTTCAGCTGCATTGTATTCATGTGGTTGAGCCTCTGAGTCAATATTTCCTCCTCTTACTTCATGAGCTTCTTGATTTTGTGCTTGACCAGACTCTTCCTCTCTGCGAGAGTTGTGTGGTGAATCTGGTTCAGCACCTTCTACTTCTTTAGCTCCTGTAAAGTTTAGCATGCTAATTTCGAATTCATCGTCATCAACCTGCACATGCTTGCTAAACATATTAGTTGGATACTCTCTTCAACACACAAGGTTATTTTGTTGAAGACTTTGTATGCCTTGCTGCGTGAAGAGTATCTAACGAAAACAGCCTCATCACTTCTGGGATCAAATTTGTCCAAACTTGATTTACCATTATATTGTACAAAGCATTTGCACCCAAAAACGTGTAAGTGTGCAATGTTTAGTTTTCTTCCCCTAAGAAGCTCATAAGGTGTTTTCTTTAGTAAAGGTCTCAGCATTACCGTATTTAAAATATAGCAAGCAGTACTCACAGCTTCAGTCCAGAAGTTTCTAGGTAGACCACACTCTAGAAGCATTGTTCTTGCCATTTCATCTAGAGTGCGGTTTTTCCTTTCAACTACTCCATTTTGTTGTGGAGTTTTGGGGCTGAAAAATTGTGAGATACACCATGATCATTACAGTAGATAATGAAGCTAAAATTGTCAAATTCAGAACCATGATCAGACCAGATACAGCCCAGCTGATGATTAATCTTGTTTTGGACTTATTTTATCAAGATTTCAAAATCTTCAAAGATTTCATTTTTATACTTTAGAAATATTGTCCAAGTATAACGAGAGTAATCATCAACTAACACAAACACATAGCTATGACCATTTCAACCTTGTACACGCATGGGTCCACACAAATCCATGTGCACAAATTCGAATGGTCTAGTAGTGCTTAGAAACTTCTTTGGCTGAAAAGAGGACTTGACATGCTTACATTTTGCACATTCATGACAAATATGTTCTGCAACAAACTTAATGTTAGGTAAACATGTAACTAAGTCCTGAGGTGGTAGTTTATTTAGCAAGGAAAACTTACATTTCCAAGTCTCTTGTGCCACAGCCAATGATCATCCTCCATAAAATTGAGACAAGTGGCACTGGTCTTAGGAATCTAACTCAAAAATTTTATGTAAACATTACTGTGTCGGAACCCCTTACAGACCATTTCCCTTGTTTCAGTGTTGACTATGTGACAAAGATTTGTTTCAAATTCAACATGGTTTCCTTTGTCACATAGTTGAGATATGCTCAAGAGGTTATGTTTCAAACCTTCAACAAAATATACATTATCAATTTCTTGAGAAAGCATCTTACCAAACTTACCTATACCTGTGATCAAACCTTTACTATTATCTCCAAAGGTGAAACTTCCTCCTTCATAGGCTACAAGTGAAAGAAATTGACTTTTATCTTCAAACATGTGTCTTGAGCAACCACTGTCCAAATACTAGAATGGCTTTCCTTTCACTCTAACCTGCACAAACAAATCAAGTTTTAGTTTTAGGAACCCAGATTTTATTGGGTTCCTTGTTAATGGGAACTGGTTTGATAGTATCCTTTCTAACCCAGATTTTTTTTTACATTTGTCTTCCTCGTTTTATCATGTTTTCCATCTTTAGACAAATTATGTGTGTGCCTTTGATGATTATGAGTTCTTTGAACATGAGACTGATTTTTCTTATTATGTTTTTGCTTGGTCCAACGAGTTTCAATAACATGTCCATTCTTACCACAGTAGGTGCATACATGCATGCGTTTTGTAAAAACATACTTACCTCTTTTGAATTTAGAAATCCAAGTCTCATCTCTCCCCAACTTTTGGGGTTGTTGGAAACTACTTCCAGAATACCCTAATCCAAACCTCATAGAGTTACCAAGTTGTGAGGTCAGGATGTTTAGAGTACTTTGAGCATCGAGCAACCTGTTCATCAGTCTTATGCAATCACTCAAATCCTGTTCCTTGATTTCAAGTTTCTTAAGCTGAGCTTCATTATATTCAGCAGCAATGGAAAGATCCAACTTTGCCCTATGAAGCTCATCCTTAAGTTTTGAAATCAATTCAGGATCTGGTTCAGAAGTGGTCTGAGTATTCTTGCCTTTCCTTAGTTGAGATATTTCAGCTTGAAGATCACAGATTTTAGTTTCATATTCTAAGTGTAATTATTCAATATCAACACCTTGATTGTCTAAAACAACTTTAGGGTAAATATCTTTTCTTAACTCAGATATTTCAGCTTGTAAATCACAAATCTTACATTCATATTCCAAACATAAGTTATTGACATTAATACTAAAACTACTTGTGCTAGCAAGAGAAGCTTTTAGATTCACATGCTCTTTGAACAATTCTTCCACATTATCAACCATATACTTATATGCTAGAATTAAGTTAGAATGTTCTAGAGAAAGTTATTTCTGTTTAAGTATTTCGAAATTTATATCTTCAACTTCTGCCTCCTTAAGCTTACTAAAACTTCTTTCATTATTTTGATAAAAATCTGCTTTTGAAAAAACTGATTGAGGTTTTAGCATCTCAAGTTCTATATTCTTCTGATCCAGACTTATTTCAAGCTCTGAAATTTTTCTTTCAGTTTAGTACAAATAAGTTCAAGCTCAGTAGAACGACATTCACTAAGATCTAGATTTCGAGTTACTTCTCTTAGTTTCTTTTTGTTTGCCTTATAAGCAGCATTGCCTTTAACATTTTATTCTATAACAGCATCCATAAAATTTAGTAACTCATCTCTATCACAATATCTTATTTGATCTTGCATATCAGAAATAGTTACCTGTTCTTCATCAAAAGAGCTGCTTCCAGCCATGAGACACATGTGTCCCTCCTTTCCTGAACTGGTTTGCCTCTGATCTACTTCTCCCAACAATGCAGTCACGCAAACTAGGGCTTCTTCCTCCTCACTTTCACCATTTGAGTCAGAATCTCCCCAGGAAGCAAGCATGGCTCTATTTGTCATCTTTTTCTCCATTTGTCCTCCCTTGTCAGTTTTCCATGCTGGACAATCCTTGATCATATGTCCAGTTTCACCACTTTTAAAGCAACCAGTGCTGGTACTGGTCTTCTTCATGTTGCCTTTGTTCTTCCAGGATTTTCCCTTATATTGAGATATGAGGCTTCTCTCAAATCTTCTTGCCATGAGACCTATTTCATCCAGATGTTCTTCATTTTCTTCTCCCTTCAAGGCTAGCCCTCGACTTTTGGTTGTTATTTCCTCCTTTGTGCTTACCAACATCTCATGAGTCATTAACGACCCAATAGGTTGTTCTACAGTCAGAGTGGTTAGATCCTTGGTTTCTTGGATTGCAGTTACCTTAGGTAGCCATTTACCTGTCAAACTTCTCAAAACTTTTCTAACCAAATCTTCACTAGTGAAACTTTTGTCAAGAGATTTTAGTTTATTAATAACTGACATAAAGCGAGTATACATATCTTTTATATTTTCATCTCGATTCATATCAAAAGCTTCATATTTAGACATAAGCATATCTACCTTAGATCTCCTGACTTCACTAGTGCCTTCATAGGCTAACTCTAGAGTTTCCCATATTTGATTTGCAGTAGAACATGCTAAAATACGGCTTACCTCATTATCAGCAATACCTTGTTGAAGAAGTGACATAGCCTTTGTGTTCTTCTCAAGTGTCTTATGATATGTGCTAGTGTATTCACTCTCCTTCTTCTCTGTTTCATCAGCGTTGTTAGCCACCTTCGTAGGACCATTTTTTATTATCATCCAGCACTCATAGTCAGTGTCAATGACAAAGTTTTGCATGCAATTCTTCCACCAGGGATAGTTTGTTCCATTAAACTTGGGCAGCCTTGATCCAGAATTTCCATTCATCATCTCTTGAGTATTCATGTTTTCTTCCTTCTCTAGGTGTTACCCTTTCAAGAAGTTAGGCTCTGATACCAATTGAAAGTACAAGTGACACTCAAGAGAGGGGGTGAATTGAGTGTTGTAAAGTTGTAAATTTTTCGATTAATTATAAGAATAGTTTTGAACCAGTTCTCAAGCAGCGGAAATAATAAAACAATAAAATAAACAACACCAAGATTTAACAAGGTTTGACTTCTAATATGTCTATGTCCTCCACTCACTCACTCTTTTATTAATTAACTCAAAATAACAAAAGAATTACACTCAATCAATTATACACCTATGCACAATATAATTCCCCAACTTCCACCTATGGAAGTTCGACTCAACCCTCAACTATGAAGGTTCCAATGAAGATGATCCCAGATCAACTTCTCCAGCAAACTGAACTCTCAAAATCCTCAAATTACAATTCTTTGTCTCTCAATAACAATTAGTCTAAATGCTTACAAAAGAGAGAATATTAAGACCTTAATGTGGTTATGAGGTTTTTGCGAGATTGAGACTTAGAGAGCACTTTTGCAAATCGTAATCTTCTGTTTTTGTTCTTGCAAAAGTTGTTTTGGTTGTCTGCTAGCAAATCTCCTTAAATAAGCCTTTCTCTAGTATGTCATGTAATATTGCAAGAGAATATTTTCCTTGGAATTATAGAAACAATCCTAGGAAAATATTCTCACTGGTTTTATTTGAAATCAAATAAAATCAGCACAATATTATATAACATACTTGTCATACTTAAGAATATTTGGCTTGCATACCAATCCAAGCATCCGTGTTATTTTTGAAAAACAATTTTGCACTGAAAGAAACTTTCCTAAAATACGAATGTGTGAAGTAAACTCTAGGGGACTGGTTCAGCATTGTTCCCAGACTGTTCCTGTCAGCCAAGTTTACATATAATTATGTATGCGAAGTAACTTAAGTTCCTTGCCATTCATAATTAGTGCATCTGTGTAATCTCAATCTTTATATTGCATATGTAAACCTTCATACCACTTACATTGCATCTAAGACCTAAGAGTTAGACTCTATGAGCTTGATCTTCATGCAAACTTCAAGAGTTGGCTTCTCGAGCTTTATCTCGTCATCATTGAACTTGTTTCTTTAGTACCTACACATGCAAACAGAAACTTGCATACAGTATAATAGTTTAATGTGGTTTGTCTTTATTCAAAATAAAAACTAGGAACTCAACAAACCTCATTGGCCAATTGCATCCTTACATTTAGAATAGTTAGAATGTCCGAGCTGGTAGGGCGAACAGTCTGGCAAGCACTTAACAATTAGGGCTGATACATGGTCGAGCTGGTCCCATTGTGGCAGCTTCAATACAGTACTCATATACCAACAGAAAAACCGTATTTTCCAAACATACTGGGGTGGAGTTTCATAGTCTTTCTTCTCCAAGGTTCCTATTTGTGTGTCTTTGCTAGGCATACTATATGACATCATACACAACACTTAAGACTTATGGTCCATCCTTCCCAAAACCAAACAAACTAACAGTTCTACAAAATGGGTCTTGTGTCTAACATATAATTTTCTTTACACACAACTATTCACATAAGCAACACTTTAAAACATGAACTTTAAATGCATGAAGGAACAGAAATAAAGTCTATCCTACATGCCCAAACTTCATACCCAAACTCACCACATGGTATTAAAGTAATAGCACATAATACGTACCAGAATTCCTTGCATACCTACACACATAATTTATTTTTCAAAACTTTTCATTTTTCGGAAATTACTATTTTTAGAAAAATTTCATTTTCAAAAACTTTCCAAAATAAGAAATTCTTCTTTCCCGAAATAAAACTTAGGGTACCCCCAAAAATAAAAGTTATTTTATTTCAAAACCTAAGCTATGGTAACCACTTTGTAACACCCTGGAATTTCCTAACTTTCTACTTTATATTTTTCCGGAAAACATATTATAAATACTAAGAATTATATTTATTAAAACTTCTAAATACGGAAAAACCAAAGTATTACCGCCACCGTGATAACGGCTAAGGAATTTATCAAACTACTACAGCGGAAGTCTTAAAACCGAAAACCAATTTAAAACTGAACTTCAAAACAAGTCTCAAAACCATATTCAAATCAACATCCAAAATAAAAAAAAACAACTTTAAAATTTTTTACACTTCGGAACCATTTTAATGGCCCTTAAAAACCAAAACAAAAGTCCTTAAATATGAAACAACATCCAAATAAAAGTTAGTCATTCATAAGCAATAAAAATAAAGCTACAAAACACAGCAAGCGCTCTCACTCTAGCCCATAATGAAATGGCATATGCCCACTTGTACCTGTAGCTTTTCTTATTCTAGACAACTACTCGCCAACAAGTGGGTCATTGTAGGGCCAAGTCCAAGACAAAGCCATACACACAAAACAAACAGTCAGCAAAGCTGAGTACATAACTACTAAAGAATATGCAACAAAACAACATGAAATAAAACATACACACAACTTACCTTTGGCAACCTTTCCCCTGTGCATAGACTCAACAGAATTAATTATTATATTTAAACTTTTGGATTCTGCATCGAACGGGTTTCCTTTCCTATAAAATCGCCCTATTGGGCACCAACTTGGGAGCAACTCCAAGAAGGTATTACTATATCACATAAAGTGACGGAATTCCAGCACATTATAAATATAAAAGAGTACAACGTCTTGTACTTCAATTAGAAGTCATAGATCACTGTTCCATACGACTCCCCCCATTGTTCATACTCAAGGTATATACGTTCCAAGAGTTTTAATGCGAATCCTCTTACACTTTACGTGATTAACCGGCTTAACAATGATATGACTCACATCACACAAGAACATGCATCACATCAAGAAAACCATATTAATTATCTTCAATTTAAGGTGATTCAAAATTAATCTCATGTGTGTCCTTTAATTAAACTGAACTTTCTTTACCACACATTAACTGTAAGTGGCTAAATATTTACTTTCTCCTTCACCACACATTAAATTTTGAGTGACAACATGTATAAAATATTTGCTCATAATTCCTTTTAATCATGTGAATAAAAATTCACAACTACCTTTCTTGTTGATTAAGTAACTAAGCAACTTTGAAATAACTTCCTTCATTATTGATAGACTATTGGCCAAATTAAACTGATCATAACATTCCAATTCAATCTTATAAAATTTATATTGCTAGTTAACATGGAATGTCAACAATAATATAACATCATGCTTCTAATAAAACTTGTCATGCACATCAATTCATGATTCAAACAAGCATAACAATATTTCATAACATAAAGGATCATCCAATCGTGAATTCTAATTCTTATGTTTGTCTTTAGTACTTACGTACCTTGTAAAATAGTGGTGCTCCACCACAACTTCTAAAAGTTGACTAATTCAAAGTCTCTTACATAAAGAAAATCGTAACTAATTTAAAACCTTGTTAACTAAGTTCTACAACAACTCTAAACTAACTTCTATATCGGAAACTTGTCCAAAACATTCCTTATATGGTCTCTATTCAATTCCATACTACACTTTAATTTTCTATTGCAACATTACTTGGTTTTCGGGACTTATTTATGCTTTTTAAAACTTTAACATAAATTTTATGTCACTTTAGAAAAGTGGACAGCAATTTAAAATTACCAAAACTCCTTGAAAATCTTTAAAAACAACATAAATCAATCGTACAATGTATTACTTAATTTATATAATCAATTCATGCTAATTACATACTTTAAAAGCCTATTTATTCACTATAAAATCTGGACAGCAGGTTAAGCATGTTAAACACTTAAAACTTATTTTTATAAAATCAATTCATGAAACATACTGAAAAACATATGTAACATTATAGAATTAATATGTGATCATAGTAGTATAATATGAACACTTAAAACTTATTTTAACTTGTTTTTATAAAAATTTCAGATTTATTAATTAACTTTAAAGTCATGAAAAACTCATAAAAACATCATAAACTCATGGCAAAACTCTTTTACAGTCAACTAACATCATTATGAAACCAATCTATGCTTTAGAATAATTTTTCATAAGCCAAAACATGTTCATAATATTTATTCTATTGAATTTCGTGGTTACAAAATTTGGATAGCAATTTATCTTATGTTTAAAGCCTTTAGAAATGAATCTAAACTTCATAAAATCATCATAAATTCACACAACAACAATTCTTGATCATAATATTGAAGTTTAAATCATAAAAACTCATAAAAATCAAAACTTCCATACTTTATAAACCCTAATCTAAAATTTCATGAACAACAAATTAATTCATGCTTTAAAACAAATCACAACTTCATAAAACATGATTGAAACTTATAAAATCATGATTAAACATAAATATGGACACGAATTTGAGAGATTGAATCAAAAAGAAAGAAAGAGAATTTTTTTTTTTTAAGTATTCGAAAATATACCGAAATCAAGGGGAGGTAGCCGGCGGTGGCGAGGTGGTGGTTCGATGAGGGGGCTCCAGCGAGTGGCACGAATGCCAAGAAAACGATCCCCTTTTTCCATGAAAACCGAGCAAGAAAATTTTTTTTTGGAAATTGCTCCTCTTTTATTTCTCTCTTTCTCTTTTGAGATTTTGGAATCCTAATGATAATTATGTTGGATGAAATCTGAAAATTTGGGTTTTAAAGGATATTTATAGGCCCCAAAGTATGATTTGGAAAAGCCCATACTTATCCTAAAAAGTGGAAATTACCTTTAGGCCCTTGCCTTAAAATAAATTAGCAAACTCTTAAAAATTCTATTTTTAGAAGTCTTTCAAAATATTTTATAAAACATAAAATACTATTTATAAACACAATTAATTATTTTTAATTAAAGCTTATTTTGTATTATTATTATTTTTTTTCCATTTAATATTCTTATTGAACATAATTTTTCAATAAAAATATTAAAATTACACGGATAAAATACAAAAATACTTCCTTAAAATACGTGCAAATGTGGGGCATTACAAAATCCATGAACCTTTCCTATGCTTCATATATTGTCTTATCTGTCTCATGGTTGAAAGTCATAAATTTTTCTTCGAAGGGTTGCAGTTCACTCTGAAGGGTAGTACTTCTCTTAAAATGCAAGAGCTAACTCATCCCAACTGTCGATGTTGTCCATGTTAAGACTGTTCATCCAAGTACGAGTTTTTTCCTGCAATGAAAATGGGAACATCATTAGTATAATGTAGTCTTGAGTAACCTCGTGCTGCTTGATCGTGTAGCAGTATTGAAGGAAGTTGGTAAAATGCAAATTTGGATCCTCCGTCAATGTTCCTACAAACTAGTTCCTCTCCACCATATTCACCAAAGTTGGCTTCAATTCAGAATTAAAGGCATCTGTATCGGAAACTCGCACTAGTGGAAAAATTGTCAAAGGTTACCCCTTATAGGTAACGGACAGATAAATTGCACGTAACCTTTATTTTTTATCTAACGGGCAAATAAAAATATGTAACCTATAATCACTTTTTTAGTGTTTTAGGTTACGGGCTAAATAGTGCCCGTAATCTAAAGTATTTTAAATTTCGGGCTTAAACTTTCCCGTAACCTAAACTTGTGTCTTTTTTGGCACTCAGCCTTATAGGTAACGGGCATTAAATGCCCGTTACTTATTACTTTGAAAAGCTTACCAACAGCTGACCATTACCTTTGCCTCTGTTTAATTAATTTTACCATAAACTAAAGTATTCATTCAACATCCTCAAAAAGCCTTATAAGAAATTGCAAAAAACTCTTAGGAAACTACGAATTTCCTTCAAAGCTCAATCACCAAATTCAACAAATTCATCAATTTCAATCAACAAATTTATAAATTATAATCATCAATTTAATTCGCCAACTTTTTTCACTTCAAAATTCAAACTTCCCTTCAACTAGCGAAAATACAATTAAGGTGTATTCAAATAGGCAAATTCGTAAATTATTTCGCAAAAATAGGCAAATTTTGCAACGTTATCATCTCCATCCTACAAAACAACTTCACAACACTCTCTAAATCCTTGCAATGACCTCTTCAATCACTCACTCTTCTTCAATCGCCATTTTAGGGTTTTGAAATAGTCGAAAAAATTCAATCAAAATTCTTTCACAATCACTTGCTATACTTCCTCATCTTCATCTTCTTCGTTGAAGGATTACGACAATTCTGACGCTAGTAGTTGTATTGATAGAAGCGTTGAAATTTGGAAGGGATTCTCAGTTTGTTGAAGTTATTGGAATCAGAAGTCGAGTTCATTTTGTTTTTGATTTCTGTGTCACTTCTCCTTCTACTTCAACTTCTTTTCCTTTGAGATTCTGGTATCTTTTCTTCAATATCTTATTTTCTTTAATTTCGAGTTACTGATTTTGTTTCAAATTACGAGTTTACGATTGTTTAATTTTTGATGATTTAATTGGCTTAATGTTTGTTTGCATTTTTGTTTCAGATTTATTGATTATCAATTTTGAGTTGTTAATCTTCTTTATATGCTGGAGTTTTGAGTTGTTCTTATTAACTTCATGCTATATATTATCGTTGAATTTATAATCAATTTCAATTTGTTTGTCACTTATTATATGACATTTCTTCTTCAAAAATTTAACGTAGTCTTTTATTTTATTTTATATTTTTTAATATTTTATGACATTTCTTCTTCGGAATTTGTTTGCCACCAAGGATATGTTGTTGTCCTCTTGTGAATAATTGCAAGGAAACTTTGATTCTATCTCTCAAAATAGTTTCTCTTTGGGTTTAATATTTGAATAATCCTCACCTTTGCTCATTATCTTGTAAACACTTTTTAATTTTTTTGGTATGTTAGAATTGGATTTATGATTTTTACTCTATCATGATCATTGATTGTCCATGCTAGTATACTACCATTTTTCGGGATCTTGTATCTGTTGTTGCTAAAGCAATGAGGTGGGATAGGGACTGTGAGGATTTCGCTGATGTAGACTGGATGCGTGAATGGACTGGTTTCCTGTTGACGTACCCTCCGAGTACCTGCAAAAAAGGGACAATAATAATCCTTGTAGGATTATTTCCCCCTCCGATGCTTAAGTAAGTATTTGTAGGAGAGTAAGTGAACAATAATCAACAAGTAAACAATTCTAGAGAGAAGTTCTAGAGAGAAGTTTTCCCTTTTTAGTAAGCGTTTTTGTCTTAATCTTGAGTGTACCTTTTATCAGATTTTTGTGGACTATTTATAGCCTCAAGTACAATTTCTTATCCAATGAGATCGCGACACTTGTCTTCATCTCTTTAATTACCTTCCTTCATTTGCCTTATGGGCTTTTAGCACCAAGCTTTTAAGGCCCCATGGTTTGTTTTAGCTCTTTTTCTATCGGCAAATAAAGGCTTGACATGTGGTAAATGTAGGATTACATATGGACCAGTCAGAAGATGACACGTGGCAGTGTGGGGCCCACTCATGGCGAACTCATCACTGCCACGTGGCAATCCCATCCTGGCATTTAAGGACTCGTGGTCCAATTGTAGGATGAAACGTGGCCACTCATGGAAGACTCATCACTGCCACGTGGCAATCCCATGTCATCAACTTGTAATAGAAATAGGGACACGTGGTCCACTCAGAGGCTGACACGTGGCAGCTGACTTGTCATGCCACATCAGTATCCTTCATAGTTTTTGATGATGAACAAGGGTGCTTTCATACCTACTTATAGGTATGAAAAAGCAAAATAATATTGCCTAAAGGATCTTCTGAAGCTAGAGCCTAGAGACAGACATTGAGCCCTCCCCAACATTCAATCAGTCCAACCCATTCTGACTCAGGCATAAACCTAGTGCAACCCGGTAGTTAGTACTTAAATTAGTAGTGTTTTTACTTCTGATTTTTGGACAACCTAACCTATGTTGATAATCGACCCGACCCGAACAAGGTGGCACAACCAGTTAGCATATTAACATGAAAGTAGAAATATTTTAACACTGTGAATTTATGACTACTAATTCATGTATTCTATAATTCTATAGTAGTTGTGTTGTATTAGCATTTATTTACCATGTACGTAGGAAATAAAATTAGGAAAATTTAAAAAGGTGATCTGGTACACAGACCCAACCCAACCCTCTCTGACTAATTATAGCTTGGATGCAGCTAGTCCAGTTTATGTCTTAAATGTTAATCTCGAACAGTTTCGTTTACCTTGGATTTTTAGTGGGCTTGTCTAGCCACAACTTGTTTATTGGCCTTCACTATTATATTAAAGTCTTGTTCCTTATTACCATCAGTAGTGATGCGAAGGATGGACTCAAGAAGATGCCTTCTTATTTATTTTTCTTTTTTTGCAGCGGGTATGGGTGTGTTAGCGGGGTTAGGGAGTAGCTCCTAGGCAAGTCTGCCTGCTAAATTTGTTGTTCCTATATCTTCTTTTGAACATAATTTGTTTGTTCCTGTATCTTCTTTTGAACTTCACCTGATCGTGCATTTATGAAGCCAATGCTGTATAATGTAGTGCAACCCTTGTTCATCATCACTAAATGTACTCACTGATTCACTGACTCACTATCACATTCACACAAACAATTATTAACTGACTCACTTAGTCACTTACTCTCTCATTCACTCACGGTCACTCATTCACTCACTTACTCACTCACTCAATCACTCAATGTCACGGTTAATCACAATCAATCACTGTCACATTGACTGATTGAGTCACTTACTCACTCACATTCACTCACTCAGTCACTCATTGTACTCACTCATCTAGCCACTCACTCCCTCACTAAATGTATTCACTCACTCAATCATTGTAACACTCACTCAGTCTTCTAGCTTAAGCCATTGTATTCTTGACTTCTGAGCCTTCTTCAAACATAAGGGATTGTATTCTTATATTACTTTATTTTAAATGTATTTATTCTACTACATTTAAGTTTTTAACTTTTATTTTGATTGAATTTTTTAACCTCGGTTAAGAATGTGAACTGTTGTGTTATCAGATTGTCGGTGGGGATTTCCAAATCATTTGTGTTCCATTTAATCAAGTGTATTACTTTGTTGATGGGGTTTCAGAAATTTGGGTGACAAGGGAAGATGTGGGTGAGTTCCTTAGAGGAGCGTGGTGTCACGTGCTGACTAATTCCCCTTAGTCTTTTGCCACGCTGCCCACTAACTTCCCCCTTGGATGCTAGTCAAGGCTAACCCTTCCTTAGTATATAGCTAAGTAATGCAACGAAAGCTTGAATAAAAGAATAAGAAAAGCACACGTTTATGAGTATGAGTTTTATTCCTTTGAGAGAAAACTGAATACAATACTTATATTACTCTTTCTATCTCTCTCAGTCTCTGTGGGTTGGATGATTTACAATTGAACAACTCAGGTATTTATATACATCTTCCTCCCCTACTCTAATTAGGATATTCTAGCCTTTCCTACTACATCTAGGACTACTTACTTCCCTACTGTACATAGAACATCCTACATTCCTAGTGACTTTAGGATATCCAATATTCCTAGTGTATTTAGGACAAATGAGAATTCCCCAGAATACCCTCCAATGTTCCGGTCCCTTCCGGAATATCCTAAATTACTCTAGTCCCTCCGATGAGGTTCCAGAACCTTCCATACTCTTCTAAACGTAGTAGACAACTTCTTCACCATGTATGAACCTCGTTTTACCAACATAGCACGGTTATCCCAAAAGTAGTGCTCATCTTTAGATCCAGTATCATGGTACAGCATTGCTACATCCTGCAGACGGTCTACTATAGGGAGTTGAGTGTTGCTTGCACAACACTTGGGCGGCTCCCCATGGGATCCTTATGTCCTCATTCCTAGGCCAAAGGTGGGTCACTGGTCCACTCGTGACATGCTCCCCCACCAAAGCCCTTGACGACCCCGTCAAGGCTGAGAGTCAAATGCCTCGATCTGATCCCGGAATTGCAACAGGTCATCTTCTTTCTCCCATGTTGCCTCACTCTCCGGGAGTCCCTTCCAATGAACATAGTATTCCTTGTACCTTGGAACGCCCCTGCGACGGACTACCCTTGTCGCTTCGATTGAGTCGATGTCCCTATCAAATGATGTCACTATAGCCGTAGGAGCTCGTTGTGACTCGCCCCTCATTGGATCCTCCATGTCTTCATGGTAGGGCTTTAACATACTCACATGGAACACCGGATGTATTTTCAGCTTGTCTGGTAAGTCCACTTTGTAGGATACCCTTCCTACCTTTCCCATGATTTGAAACGGTCCTTCGTATTTGCGCACCAAACCCTTGTGAACTTTCCTAAATGCTTTAAATTGTTGTGGGATCAACTTTACCATAACTAAGTCCCCAACTTGATACTCAGCCGGCCTTCGATGCTTATCTGCCCATTTTTTCATCTTTTTCGTGGCTTTGCTCAAGTAATTCTTTGTTATATCCATCTGTTGGTCCCACTCCCTTGCAACTCGATATGCAGCAGGACTACTACCCTTGTAGCCTGTTGCAACTGATTGTGGTGTCAGGGGTTGTAGACCCATGATGATCTCAAAAGGGCTTTGCTGCGTCGACTCTGATCGCTGCAGATTGTAGGAGAATTGAGCAACATCAATCAACCTGGCCCAATTTCTTTGGTTAGCACTCACAAAGTGCCTCAAGTAAAGTTCTAACAAGGCGTTCACCCTCTCCGTCTGCCCATCAGTTTGCGGATGAAAGCTTGTTGATAAGTGAAGGCTTGACCCTAAAAGCTTGAACAACTCTGTCCAGAACTTTGCAGTGAACCTTGGATCTCGATCGCTAATGATGGTCCGAGGAAGTCCCCAATACTTTACTACGTTCTTGAAGAATAACTTGGCGGCTTGCTCGGCTGTGCAGTCCCTAGGTGCTGCGACAAACGTCCCATACTTTGAGAAGCGATCTACAACAACCATGATCGAGCCACACCCCTCAGACTTGGGTAAGGCAGATATGAAATCCATTGACACACTCTCCCATGGCTTCTCAGGTGTGGGCAATGGTTCCAAGAGTCCCGCTGGAACTCGTTGCTCAATCTTGTCTTGCTGGCACACAAGACAAGTCTTCACGTACGCCTCTATGTCATCCCTCATGTGTGGCCAATAATATGACTCCTCCAACAGAGCTAGAGTCCGTTGCATGCCTGGATGTCCGGCCCACATTGAATCGTGACACTCCTTCATTATGTCCCTCCTAAGATTATCCCACTTAGGCACATACATACGTCGACCGGTGGTATAGAGAACCTCGTCTTCAACCTCAAAACGTCGCGTCTTCCCTTCCATGGCCATCTCCATTAGTGACTTGGCCAATGGATCTTGTTTCAAACCCTCCTTGACCCGCTCAAGGAGGTTGCTAGCAATGGCACTTGTGCTAGCGAGTATAGCCTTGCGACTCAAGGCATCAGCGACGACATTCACCTTGCCCGGCTTGTATTCCATTCTGTAATCAAACTCTGCCAAGAAGTCTTGCCACCTAGCTTGCTTGGGACTAAGTTTCTTCTGATTTTGAAAATAACTTGTTGCTACGTTGTCGGTCATGATGGTGAACCGACTCCCAAGTAAGTAGTGCCTCCAAATGAGCAAGCAATGAATGATCGCAGTCATTTCTTTGTCATGAACAGGATAACACCTCTCTGTGTCATTTAACTTCCACGACTCGTATGCAACATGATGCCCTTCTTGCATGAGCACCCCTCCTATGGCATAGTCTGATGCATCTGTATGCAGCTCGAATGCTTTGGAATAATTGGGTAAGGCTAAAACAGGCTCCTCTGTGACAGCTTGTTTCAAGTCATCAAAAGCTTCTTGACACTTGTCACTCCACAACCATTGCACCTTCTTCTTCAATAAGTCGGTTAATGGTGCTGCCCTTGCCGAGTAGCTCTTTATGAACCGCCTGTAATAGTTTGCGAGTCCAAGAAATGACCGCAGCTCCGTGACATTCTTGTGCTCACTCCATTCTTTGATGGCTTGCACCTTGTCATACTCCATCATGATCTTCCCTTCCTTGATATGATGCCCTAAGAAGGACACCTCTCCTTGCCCAAACGAGCACTTCTCCCTTTTCACATAGAGCTCGTTGTCCCTCAAGGCCTTGAACACCTTCCTCAAATGTTCCACATGGTCTTGAAGGTTGTCGCTGTATACGACGATGTCATCAAGGTAGACTACCACAAAGTCATCAAGGAACGGCCTGAAGATCTTGTTCATTAAAGTGCAGAATGTGGCCGGTGCATTGGTGAGACCAAAAGGCATCACCAAAAATTCGTAAGACCCATATCGAGTTACGCATGCTGTCTTTGGCTCATCCCCTTCAGCTATGCGTACCTGCCAATACCCCGATCTCAGGTCGAGTTTGGAGAAGTATCTGGCTTTACCAAGTCGATCAAAGAGATCTGCAACCAACGGGATTGGATACTTGTTCTTCACTGTGATTTTATTCAAAGCCCGATAGTCAATGCACATTCGCAAGCTCCCATCATGCTTGCGTTGAAAAAGCACAGGTGCTCCATATGGTGCCTTGGATGGCCGGATGAACCCTGCATCCAACAACTCCTTGAGTTGCTTCCTTAGCTCCTCGAGCTCTGGTGGTGCCATCCTGTACGGTGACATTGCTGGAGGCTTTGCCCCTTGCTCCAGCTCAATCTCGTGATCCACCTCCCTTCTAGGAGGAAGTTTCTTCGGAAGTTCCGGAGGCATTATGTCTTCAGCCTCCTGGAGAACCTCGGAAATTTCTTTAGGAATCTCTCCCACTTGAGACTCCTCCTTGACGAGCGTTGCCAAAAACGTAGCTTCACCCTTCTTCACGCCCTTGCAAAGTTGGAGAGCTGATAAAGTCTTGGCTTCCACATCTTCCCATGAAACGGGGACAGACCTTGTTCCGTTGTTTCCCTTAATGGTTAAGGTGTCATCTGTCTCCAATGTCAACGGCCTCACTGAGTGCATGAACTCCATGCCCAATACTAGTGAGAAGTCATCCATATTGACAACCGTGAGATTTACAGTACCCATCCATTCACCTAAACGAAGAGGTACACCCCGTGCAACCCCTAGGATAGACACCGGCGAAGCATTGACGGTCTTCACCCTGCCTGGCTCCTTGGCATACTGTAATCCCAATCTTGTTGCCTCCCCCTTGGCAACAAAGTTGTGAGTGGCACCCGTGTCTATGAGTGCCTTGGAAGCATGCCCATTCACATATGCCTCAACAAACATAAGTGAAGATGTTTCTGAATGGGGCAGCGTACTCACCATGGCCACGTTGTTGCACTCCTTTGCTTCAACCGCCGCCTTGACGCTGCTCAACAACCGCAAATTCCCCATTTGCGTCTCGTTCCCCAACGATTCTCCGTTCGAACCCCTAATGGCACTAAGCTTCCCATTGGCTGGGCAATCCCTGGCCCAGTGCGGCCCTCCGCATAAGAAACAACCACGGTTCCTTGGCTTG
The DNA here is from genome assembly GCA_016808085.1 of Suaeda aralocaspica. NCBI lineage: Eukaryota > Viridiplantae > Streptophyta > Magnoliopsida > Caryophyllales > Amaranthaceae > Suaeda > Suaeda aralocaspica. The sequence continues at coordinate 483,833 of PYUH01000076.1, forward strand.
TCTGAGGAAGATGCTGGACCCTTTCCTTTATCCTTCCTCTCAAATCTGCCTTCCCGTTGGTGAACGTGGTTCCGCTCGGTGGATTTAGCTCCCCCACCTTTTCCTTTACTACCACTACTTCTGGTATCCTTCTTGGGACCCCTAAACTCCGTCAGGGACTCCGCAATAGCAATGGCATCGGCAATAGTTTGAGGGTTCCTCCTCCTCACCTCTTGCTGTGCCCAATGTTGCAACTCTCCAGTGAAGTATATGAGTTGGGTCTTCTTTGTCATGTCTTCGACCTCAAGCAAAAGAGATGTGAATGTCTTGATATATTCTTTAATGTGGCTAGTGTGCTTCAACTCACGTAGCTTCGTCATAGACACCTCTTGAGCATTCTCTGGGTAGAATTGCTTCTTGAAGTCTTTCTTAAACTCATCCCAAGTGTCGATGGAATAAGTTCCCTTCTTGATATCCAACTCTCGCCTTCTCCACCATAGGATACCATCCTCCCCGAGGTACATAGTGGCAGTATTGATCTTGGAGGTTTCATCCTCCACGTGCATGGCTTCAAAATACCTCTCCATACTCCAAAGGAAATTGTCGATCTCTCGAGCATCCCTTTTCCCTAAGTACTTGGAAGGTTTGGGAATGTCCATCTTTGGCCCGGCCTGGATCGTCACACCCCCATTTACTGCAGCCTTCTTGCACAATAACAGCTCGTCCTTGAGGAGTTCATTCTCTTTCCTCAAGGCTGAGAGCTCTTCCCATACTTTAGCCATCTCGCTCTCCATCTTCTCTCTAACATGGCTCACGAGCGTGTTGGCTTCGGCGGAACGCTCAATAGCAATCTCTTCAACCCTTGTGTCAACAACGTCCATTTGCTCTTTGAGCGCCCCAATATCCATCTCGGCCTTTCTTAGACCATTGGATAGTTCTGTGGCTCCCCTCTCGACCTTTGTGGATCGCTCCTCTGCTTTGGTCGAGTTTTCCACCGCCTTTGCTACCCGTTTCTCTAGCTTCTCAAATGCTGCCTGAGTAACCTCTGGCGCATTGCTTTCAGTTGCTTGTACTGAAGTGCTACTCTTGTCCTTGGCCATCGAATTCTTAATTCAACTTCGTTCACTTGCTAACACACTTGGACAATACCCCAACGACCGTAGCCGCTCTGATACCACTTGTCACGTGCTGACTAATTCCCCTTAGTCTTTTGCCACGCTGCCCACTAACTTCCCCCTTGGATGCTAGTCAAGGCTAACCCTTCCTTAGTATATAGCTAAGTAATGCAACGAAAGCTTGAATAAAAGAATAAGAAAAGCACACGTTTATGAGTATGAGTTTTATTCCTTTGAGAGAAAACTGAATACAATACTTATATTACTCTTTCTATCTCTCTCAGTCTATGTGGGTTGGATGATTTACAACTGAACAACTCAGGTATTTATATACATCTTCCTCCCCTACTCTAATTAGGATATTCTAGCCTTTCCTACTACATCTAGGACTACTTACTTCCCTACTGTACATAGAACATCCTACATTCCTAGTGACTTTAGGATATCCAATATTCCTAGTGTATTTAGGACAAGTGAGAATTCCCCAGAATACCCTCCAATATTCCTGTCCCTTCCGGAATATGCTAAATTACTGTAGTCCCTCCGATGAGGTTCCAGAACCTTCCATACTCTTCTAAGCGTAGTAGACAACTTCTTCACCATGTATGAACCTCGTTTTACCAACATAGCACGGTTATCCCAAAAGTAGTGCTCATCTTCAGATCCAGTATCATGGTACAGCATTGCTACATCCTGCAGACAGTCTACTATAGGGAGTTGAGTGTTGCTTGCACAACACTTGGGCGGCTCCCCATGGGATCCTTATGTCCTCATTCCTAGGCCAAAGGTGGGTCACTGGTCCACTCGTGACAGTGGGCTAATGTTTCCTTGCTCCAAGCTTATATGATGTAAGAATAAACTATTTCTCCTCAATTTTACTTAATGACAATGCACATCGCTACACCATGGTTGATATGAAGCACATTAAGTTATTATGTCCCCAATGAATAGCTGGCACTGAAATTGATCGAAATGTTGTTGAAGTTCAAAAGTATGTCAAAGATGATATCATGAGTGAAGTCGAAAAGGGAAAACCAATTCCCAAATTTTTTATAGCACCATTCATTCAGTGGTAAGTAAAGTCAATAATTAATTTAAATGTCACTTACTATTAAGCTATTCTAAGTTGTTTTAAATACAAACTCTTATGTCCTATGTAGTGGCAATTGGGTGCTTGTTCTATTAGACATGACATTGGGATCAAGCGCACACTGTGCTCTCCTGCATACTGTACGAAAAGCACTTTCCCGGAGTTTTCGCTAATATTCCTGATCAGTTTGAGCCTAGAAGTCTGTATTATCTCACATGTGTTCATTTCCTTATTTCTTAACGCTTACCTCATCCATGAAGAGAGGAAAGAAGGAGGAAGTTTCCTCCTTCCCTCCTTCCTTGTGGGCTTTAAGGAAGAGAGGATTTCCTTAAGCCTATGACTTGGGCTCCAAGCCTTTCCTAATCATGGGTATGTTTAGCTCGCTTTTATTATAAAAGGGCATTTCTAAGAATTTGAGAGTCATTAGTGCTTTATTAGAAAAAATATGGATAAATGTGGAAAAATCAAGAAAAAAAGGGAAATATGGAAAATGAATAAAAAATAAACTTAACATATATTTTTGTGACGTTTTAGGGATTTTATGATATTTTAGGAATTTTGGGGCGATTTCAGGTTAGACCTTTTGGCGCGCTTTCCAAGACCTGACTAATTAGCGACGTGGTATATATTTATCATTAGCCTAAGAGCGAGGATAAATGTAGGTGTCTATGGGCCTTGCCCTTATGTTAGATTTTTAAGGTGAGTAAACTCCTTTACTAATTATAACAATTATAACTCGTGGTCGATAAACAACATCTGTATGTTTCAAACTTATTTTAATGCCTCTAAATCCAAAACTCTGTCTTTCATAATTTAGTTCAGCATGACCAAAACAACTTGTAATCTCCTTCATGAAATTACTTACACTATCCTACGTTTCAAATGACATGTTGCTTAGGCAAACCCATCATTTAAAATTAAGGTGTCATATGTGTTGATTTTGGGTGGGTAAATAAGCTCAAAATCACTTTAAGGGACATAAATTTAGTATGTTGTAATTTTAGCAAGTGAACACATAATACATAAAATAAATAAAACATGCATAACAAAATTGTAATAAATAAAAGCAAAATATGATCTAGAATGGCCCCTAATCCTAATGCTCTAATCTTCATCATCTCCCTTTTGAACTCTTCATGGTATTTTACCCTTGATTTGATTGTCATGCACTTCTTCTTGGATTGCTAGTATTTACATAAATAATTAAAACTATGATTTAAATTTAAATTACAAAAAATACTTACCTGTTCGCAAACCGGATTTTGATTACAAAAATACATCACAATACGGCAATTTTATTTTCGAACTTAATTTAAGCCATACTAGTCATTAAGTTATTGCAACATAAAAACAAAGATTATTTAAAATGCTATGAAATAAAATATATAAACATGATTGCCGATGATAAATATATCAAATATAAAAATAAAGGCAATCATCTATATCTCCATATTTTATAATTGGCAATTAAATAATATCACATATTATTTGTTTGCAAAATTAAAAAATATCACATATTATTCAAAATAATAATTACTTAACAAATTTAGGAGATTCTATCCTAATTACTACCCAAACAATATTTTAATTCAATTATTCTAAATAATTATGGCATAAACATATTTTGTAAATTCAATCATCGTCAATATTGAAATTATTTGCCCAATATACCCAAATTTAATTTCAAAAAATCATATCATACTTTATTAACTAATAAAACTATTTTTATTAATTAAAAAAGTTTTATTTTATTTTAATAATCAATTAATAAAACAATTTTAGTAACTTATTAAACAAAATTTATTTTCATTTTACTTTGTCATTATTATTATTATTATTATTATTATTATTATTATTATTATTATTATTATTATTATTATTATTATTATTATTATTATTATTATTATTATTATTATCTTAAAAACCAAAAACCATCTCCACCAACAACCACCACTACACAGCTGTTTCCGCCCCGCCATGGCCACGCCTGCGCCATCAACGACTGAGTCTTACCTGGCCACCCTGATGCACCCCAAGCCACACACAAAAAACTGCGGCAACCATAAGGCAGCCAAAACCCAACTTGTAGCGTTGTGGCCAATTCACGCGCCCCTGCTCATATGCGAACCACAGCAAGACCGATGCAGAACGGCCACTACGTCCCGCCCCCGTCCAGCTGCACCACCCCTCGTGTTCGCCTCTCTCTTAAACCCTTCCTGGAGCAGCCAACATGGCTGCGCCACCCACCCATGTTTGCTCCACTCAAAACCATTATTTTTTTTAATTGAGTTTTAATTCAATTCAAAGGTTGTTCAAGATGAATTCAAAATACATACCTTTTATGCTCAATTCAATCATTAAAACAAAACCCCCAATTCAATTTTAAGAATATGGTTTAATGACAAATCAATTTGGGGCAATATATTCGAATAAAAACTCGAATGAAAAAAAAAATCTAAATCCAACAAGTAAGTCGAACAATTCGAAGCAAGAAAAGATAAATCCACCAGCGAATTCGAACAATTTGAAGCAAAATTGAGTTTAAAATCTGAAAAATTCGAACTAAATCAAGGTTTCCGAAATTGGAGCTAATTAAGATTGAACAATTTCGAACAAAATTAGGGCGAGATTGAGCAGAAATTTCGAACAATTCCAACACTTATTAACGGATTCAATCAAATTGAATTATTCTGGGGGAAAATTGGAGCTCAATTAGTAATTAGGGTTTCTGAGGTTCGAATCATAATTACGGCTAAAACGAATTAATTTAGGTTAATTGAGTAATTAAATAATTTAATTAGTTCCAAGATTTCATTTTCATTAAAACATGATAAGTGAACCATACTTTATTGTCTCCTAATTAATTGATTTAAAATTATCATGGAATCAAACATCAAATTATTAAATAAAATTATGCAAGTAGACTAACGGATATCAGTAATGTGAGGTTTTAAATGCATTTAGCGGAATTTCAAAAATCATATTCTTAATATCTAAAAAATGATCAATATGGTTAACGATTAAAAGATCACATAATAGTTTATATTATATTTTACAAACACCGGTTCTATTCAATCCACGAGTATATATTAATCTACCACCAATTTTAATCCACGAGTATATATTAATCTACCACCAATTTTTGTTAGAACAAGAAGTCAAACTTCTGTTTTGTTGGTTGTAAAGAGGAGAGATAATGTTCTTAGGATTTTTGTACTAGGTTATCAACTTTCCCATTAATTGATAAAACTCATAATTTTCATCATTTATAATCATATTATAATAATTAATTTAAGCTCATAAAATAACCTCTTTTGTTATTGGCCGGTTTTATCACATAAAACCATAATGAGCTTTTTTCCATAGTCAATCTATACAATTTTATGTGCACTTTGTCTTATATACAACATGTTGCACAATAACTAAATGGTGCGGCAGCCCAATCAAAACCTAGGGTTTTAGGATAACCCAATCATCATCGTCGTCGCCGCCGTCGTTTCTCTCTCCTCTGGGTTCTTCTTCTTCCTTATTCCTCTAATCTTCTTCCTTTTTTATGCAAATTTATGCAACAGTATTTGGTTTGTGCATGAATCTAGCAATTAATCATGATTTTTCTTTTCAACAATATTGAATGTTTAGTGTTCAATGTAAAATCCTAGGTTGCACAGGTTCAAAAACGGGGATGGGGATGAGGACGAAAAACGGCAAAATCAAAATTTCTAAAAACGAAACGGCAAGAAATCGGCAATTAAATAATCACAAAATAATTTAAAATACAATAACATTTAATATTTTAATGTAACAATAACATAATAGTTAATTCATAAAACGTTAAAGTATAACATTATCTTAAAGTACAACATTATCATTAATCGATTCGTGGTCGTCGAGGTCTCCCTCAAACTCGCCATCGTTAGTTCAAACTTCAACTGGAATTCAGTCCAAGTCGCTGTCGCCTGACACTTTTTATTTGATAATTTGATGAATGTCGAGTGAAAAGAAAAGCAAATAATGAATGTTGAGGGAAGAAGTCAAACTAAAAGAGATAAATGTTCACTAAAATTTTAGTGAAGTAAAAGGAATGAAAGAGATGGAGAACTGAAGAGGACTAGAGGAGTAACTGAGTAAGAAGGTCGGTGAAGTAGTTTGTCAAATAATAAACCCTAGACTTTGGTTTTGAGTGGTATATTAATAATCTTGGGCTTTGGGCACTTATTTGCATTTGAACTTTTGTCTTAAAAAGGCTGGGGACTTCTATTTTGTATCTAAGCCGACCCCGAAACGTTCCCAAAGTAACACATCCGTCCTCGCCCAATTGATGTCGACCCCGAAACGTCCCCAAATTAGCACACCCGTCCCTGCCCAATTGATGCCGACCCCGGGACGTTTTTTAGGTGTCCCCGCACCATCCCCGTCCCTGAAACGACCCCCCGGATTCGCCAAGTTCCCAAAGGTGCCCGTGCTTCATAGATTTCATCTCCTTTTATATTGAATTCGACTTTTTTGATACAAATCTTGAGTTTATTGTAGAATTAAGATTCTTAGGGTATTTGATTTCTTATATTTTCTTTTTTCAAATTGTAAGTCTATATCCATATTCCAACAAAGTAACCCAAATTATTAAAGTAACCACTTTTAGCATAAGTAACCATCATTAGTCTAATAAGTAACCACAATATTACTAACAAGTAACCTCGGTACTATTACTAATAGGTAACCATAACGCTTTTAGAAAGTAACCACCATTGTTCATATAAGCAACCTTAGTATTACTAATAAGTAAATCACAATTATCAATAAGTAACCACAATGCAAGTAACCTCAGTATTACTACTAATAGGTTACCACAACAAAACTAAAAAGTAACCATCAGTGTTCATATAAGTAACCACGTTATTATTAACAAGTAAATTACAATTATCAATAATAAGTAAACATAATTCTTCTAAAAAGTATCGTTGTGTAGGGGCCCTGGATTTTTAGGGTCCCAAATTTTTTTGGTCACCTTTCCCAAGCCGTCCATAGGTCGAGTTAAACCTAAAAAATTGGCTTAAGGAAAGGTGAAATGGACTTTTTAGAAGTATTTTGCAAAAAAAAAAAAAACAGGAGCGCAGGAATTTCAGTCGCGCTAGCGTGGTAGCGTGACAGAGTTGTCACGCTGACTGTGCAGCGCTACAAAGCTTGTCTCGCTGCAGGTGCAGCGCGGCAAACTTTGTGACGCTGCGACGTTAGCGTGACAAAGTCTTTCGCGCTACGCTATTTTTGTGTTTTTTTTTTATTATCTTTTTTTTCGAGTGAGATAATAATATACGAATACGGACGATGCTAGTAAAAAGTCGCCAATGAGTTTTAGGAACTAAACTCATAAACCGTGTATTTAGATTAGATACGAATGGGAGTCGAATAAGGGACGTTTGTCTAAATTGCACGGAAATCCTCTCCGATTCCATGGGGATGACTCCAAGTTGTGGTCGAGCGAACCAAAGATTGGACTCGGGAGCGAAGGTACTAACATGACAGAGTGCGTCGGGTTAGCCCATAGGCGGCCATTACTAGTTTCCTCTTAACCATACAGAAATTACATTTAGAATCACACAAAAATATCAATTACAAAATTCACAAAAAAAGAGCATTAAATTGTTAATGAATCACAAAAAAACTAATTAATTTAACTCAAACCGTTATTAAAATCAATTTAGGGAGCTCAACATGATTAGATTTGTCCGAAAGAATTATCTTGATTAAGCGTTGTAAACAATCAATTTTAAGTCCTTTAACAATAATAACGTGATAAAGCAGTAAATAAATAGTGAAACAACAACTTAAAAGTCTATAAACATGAACTTTAGGGCTCTCAGGAAACGTACCACTTCTCCTTTGAAGATTGTCTTCGTCGAGTATTAATTTGGACGGAGTTTCGAATTATTGTTTTGATATTATTAAAATTTGTAGCCACTTTTTAGTAAAATAAATAGCAAATAAAATAATAGATAATTATCATAAAAAAGGGTTGTTAAAAGCAATACTCGGATTATTTAGGTATGAGGAAGAAAGTGAGTTAAAAGATGTGTCGAGAAACGAAGGAAATGAGGGTTTTTATAACAGCGTGGGAACCCTAATCGCGCTGGGTTGCTAGCGTGGTACGCCGTATCACGCTGGCCCAGTAGCGCAGGGAACCCTAAAGCGCTGCTAGTGTAGCGTTGTTAGCTTAGTCACGCTGAGCTGTCAGCGTGACTAAATTAACCGCGCTACGTTTTTGAAACATTTTTTTTTTAATTTTATTTATTATTATTATTATTTTATTTTATTTTATTTATTTAAAATAGTAAAAGAGGCATTTGGATAAAAAAAAGGTTCGTCAAATAAGAATGAGATTTATTTTTAAGCCCAAGTATACTCGATTATCCAATCTTCTAGAGAAATGAGTTTTTTAATCATCATAGACTCCTGCCGCGGGAAAGGGGACAAAATTAGGTGTCTACAGTTAGCCCCCACTTTGATTGAGTCTGATTAAGACGACAATCAAAGTATGCTCGAATCGTTTTTCGAGGCTTTCATATCCAGAGCCATGAGCTCCTCATTAACCAATGGGCGTAGCAAATTTTAGAGAGCAAAGGCTCTCAAAACTGAAATCGAAAATAAATTCGATTATTTATCAAAACACTTAGCAAATAAATTAGTATTAGTATTTTGGAATAAGTTTTCTTATGAGTGGAAATAAGGTAATAAATTCGCTTATTATTACTATTTTGACTAAATTCGCTTATTTACTGAAATTATTGAAAAAAATGTAATAAATTCGCTTATTTATTACTATTTTGAGTAAATTCGCTTATTTACTCAAATTATTGAAAAAATATAATAAATTCGCTTATTTATTATTATTTTGAGAAAAATGTAATAAATTCGTTTATTTATTACCATCTTGAGTAAATTCGCTTATTTACCGAAAATATTGAAAAAATGTAATAAATTTGTTTATTTATTACTATTTGGAGTAATTCACTTATTTACTGATACTATTGAAGAAATGTAATAAATTCGCTTATTTATTACTATTTTGAGTAAATTCGATACTATTGTAATAAATTCTCTTATTTATTACTATTTTGAGTAAATTCGCTTATTTACCGATATTAATGAAAAAATGTAATAAATTCGCTTATTTATTACTATTTTGAGTAAATTCGCTTATTTACTGAAATTATTGAAAAAAATGTAATATATTCGCTTATTTATTACTATTTTGAGTAAATTCGCTTATTTACCGAAAATATAGTCAAAAGCTCACAAGGTGGTCATGAGATAACACCCTATCCTAATGTAATCCACTTTTGGGATATTTGGAATAAAGCATGAGAAAAGGATCATCATCAAAATCAAGCTCAAAGCAAAACAATTCAGCAAAACTCAACAACCTGCGCCGGCCGTGTAGCGTCATTGCAGCAACCACGCTGAAGAAGCAGCGCTGCAAGTCTTGTGGCGCTGAGCCTAATAGCGCGGCTTCTTCACCCACGCCACAAGGTCAGCGTTCTACTCTTTGCTATGCTATGTTGTGGTTTATTGCTTGATTTACAAATGTTGATGTCGAAATTGCTGTGTAGGTAGCGAGTTTGGTTTACTAGCGCTCGGGGCGTAGCGCTGCTAGAGTAACCGCGCTGAGCAGTTAGCGTGTTCAACCAAACAGCGCTGGTCCTCCAACCACGCTGTGAGCTTTTTTTTTTTTTAATTTAATGTTGATGTTGAAATTATGGTGTGCAGGTGTAGGGACATTGGCGTGGTTTCATTGCTGGGCTTGAGTGATGGCGCTGTAGAATTAGTCGCGCTACATGTTGTAAAGTTAGTCGCGCTACTGAGGCAGCGTGTTTGGGTTTGTGACGCTGAAGTGTAAGCGTAGCACATTGTCTTGCGCTACTCTACTTTTTCCTTTAAGTGCTTCTTCCTTTGTAATGTAAGTGCTTCTATCTCAAACATTCTTTAATTAAGATAATTTTGAGAAATATGAGATGAACTTGTGCTTACATGTTGATTTAGAGAATTATTTGTTATAACTTATTTAAATGTAGTCATACAAATGTTCAAGCATATGAAAAAAAGTTTTGTTTTATAACAGGTTATTGAAGAATGCTCCAAGCATTGTAAGAGTAGTATGCTTTTATTTTATTAAACAAAAGTGCTTTGGCAAATGATTCTCTAAATGATGTTATAGAATGAAGTATAATGCTCCATGAACTATTAAGAAGTGCTCTTGATTAGTTTATTATAAGAGTAATGGGCTCTAAATTAATAATCAAAAGGTGAAAATACTCTTGATTAATTTATATTAATTATAAGAGTAATGAGCTCTTAATTTATAACAAAAAATGAAAATGCTCTTAATATTTATGATGCAATGTGCTCCAAGAATAAGAAATCAATTATCCCATCATTTGGTATGATAAAAGTAAAA
>PYUH01000076.1:502885-513944 GCA_016808085.1 Suaeda aralocaspica
GATTGCTGCAATTATGTAACAACATGTCCTAAATGCCAGATATTTGCTAACTTACAACATTTACCTCCTGTAGAGCTATACAATTATACTTCACCGTGGCCATTCTCCACCTGGGGTATTGATATAGTCGGGAAAATAACGCCCAGTGGTGTTGGAGGACATACGTTCGTTTTGGTCGCCGTTGACTACTTCACAAAGTGGGTTGAGGCAGCCTCATATATCAAAATAACCGCTAGACATGTGGCCAAATTCATTGAACAAAACATCTTTTGTCGTTACGGAGTCCCACATGAACTCATTAATGACAATGGATCTCATTTTAAAGAAGAAGTAATTGATCTCTTCCCCTTATATGAATGGAGCAGTAGAGGCTGCAAACAAAAATGTTGTTGTCATCATAAAAAAGATGGCCGAACATTATAAAGATTGGCCTCATAAACTTCACTTTGCTCTATGGGGATATCGAACTTCCATACGAACGTCCACAGGAGCCACCCCTTACTCCTTAGTGTATGGTATGGAAGCAGTTCAACCCGTTGAGTTGGAAATACCCTCTCTTCGCATAGTCCTAGAAAGTGAAATACCTGAAGCTGAATGGGTTCGGGCAAGGTATGAAGAACTTATTCTCTTAGATGAACGAAGATTAAAAGCTTTGCATCACGTACAAATATATCAAAGACGGATTGCAAAACATTTTAATAAAAGAGTTAAACCAAGAAACATTAATGAAGGAGATTTAGTTCTAAAAGAGGTACAAGCCCCACCCACTGATCCAAGGGGGAAATTCCGACCCAATTGGACGGGGCCGTATATTGTTAAGAAAATCCTATCAGGCGGTGCGGTAAAAATAATTGACATAGATGGGGCTGAATTTAGTCAATTAATTAATTTAGACCAATTAAAGAAGTTTTACGCTTAAAATTGCAAGACAATCATGGACTCACACTAAGTCCTACAACATATGGGCCCAATTTGGCTCATATTATTATGTAAAATGGGCAAATCGAGAAAAGGAAAAGCATCGTAACCTATTCTATACAAAACCAAAAGCTATACATAATAAAAGTAGTTAAATAAATAAGAAAGGGGCAGCGCTGAAAATTCAACCGCGCCGACCTTGCAGCGTAACAGTTCTAACCGCGCTGCCATGTCAGCGTGGCAATTGTAACCATGATGCACCGTGCAGCGTTATTTGTTCTGTAGCGCTACAACCGCAGCGTTAGAATTTCAACTGCGCTGAATGCATGTTACATTTCAATAGTTTCAGTGAATATCTATGTTTGACTAAACTATTGAACTATGAAAGACCTCATTTAAAGGTTTCACATGATTTTAAGGACCCACGAAGGTTCGANTACGAAGGTTCGATAAAAGGCTCATTCAAGTCTTTTCGATAAAATAATTAGAACTACGCACGGCCTGATTCCTTTTGGATACGTAGGCAACTTATTCTAAGTTCGGCCCATTTAAATACATAATTAGTTTTTATTGGATGAATTATCAATAACTTCTAATGTAAATAACTAAATTTTGTTTGCATGAAAAATAAAAAAAAAATAATATTGTCCTTCATTAATGTTTTAAGAGTTGCATAATTGAAATCATCAAAACAAAAGGGACTACTTTAAAGCCTACGCTAGTAGTGCACATGCACTTTATTGAAAATGATAAAATAAATAAATTCAAACACTACTCTTCCTTTTCCTTACGAGCATGCTTTGGGTCTTCATCTACTTCCGGATCTTCCTCCATCCCATTAGGATCATCTTTGAGCTTTTCTTCATTATTCACTTCTTTTGAAAAACCTCCATCAAATTGCTCCTCCATAGGTTTGAGCTTGCTCTCTTTAAGAGTCCATACCATCTTTCTTTTCCCCTTACCTTCTATAGTTTTTTGGGTCTTTTCATTTAACTTTGGTTGTCCAATTTCCACCCCAAGTAAGGAAGGAGCATTTTTCTTATTTCTTGGACCTAGCCTATCAAAAACAGATCCAGCTTCATTCTTTCTCTTTAAAGAAGTCTCATTCTTTCCCTCTCCCATTGTAATCCTGTTTTTTGGAGCCCTATAGACCTGTGGGCCTTTAGACCTCTCAGTAACTTCAAGGCCCCAGGCCTTATCCCTCTCCTCCTTACTCTTAGCAAGCATCCAATCCTTGTAACTTTGTGATAGTTGAGTGGAACAACCACTCCTCGGAAAAGCCCATCGTGGACGATTGGCCCAATACTTTGTCCATGCGGTAATGGAAGGGCCCCAAAGTTCCAAGTAAGTTGGGGGGTCAGTGTCAAGGCTAGGAATACTTTGTTTCATACCATATTGCCTCAAAAGACGGGTCGGAAAGAAATAAGTAATTTTCGTCAAACCAAGAAGGCGCACATATGGTGTTGACTCATGACTTCCAACCATCTCCTTGATAAACCACCATGGAATGACCCATCTAATTGAAAGACCTCCATGAGACATAAGTGACATCCACTCCGCTAGAGTTTTCCTTGGGAACAAATTCCTCCTCATAGTAAATGATTTGAGGTTGTATTTCATGGCATTAAGGGGTTGTTCGATGGTCTTAAGGCGCTCACTAAGCCAAATCTGCATTAATTAAATAAGGAAATAAATGACAATCCAAGATTGTTACATAGCATTGAATAATTATGGTTTGAAATTACGAAAAAAATAGACATTATGGAAGATAAACAGGAGCGCTGGAAACTCTACTACGCTAATGGTTGAGCGCTGCAAAACAAACAGCGCTACAGTGTTAGCGCGACAGATCCTACTGCGCTACACTCGTAGCGTCACAGAATTAGCCACGCTGTGACTGATAGCGCTAATTCACTACTGACGCTACGATTCCAACTACGAAAAATCTTCTTTCCTTTCATAAATTCATAATAATTCATCTATTTTAATTAATATTTTAGCCCAAGGTTAGAATATTACCTGAAGCAATAAAGGGCTTCCCGAAAAGTGCAATGATGGATTCGCTTTGCATGCGTCCAATGCTATAATGGTCTCACCAATCACCATAGGCATAGGAGTACGATCACCTTCGATCTGCTCAACAATGGAAATTAGTGAAGCATATCCCATATTTCCTCCATCATTAACAAATAAATATCCTGATAGCAAACATAAGCATAAAGCACATCTTTTGTACCTTTGTATTGTTAAGTTGTCTGAAGGAGAGGAAAATCTTGCAATAATTTTCAAAAGATCACAGTGTTGGCCATTGAGAATTTCCTTGGTCTCGAACTTAGTTAGTCCAAGTAGTCTCTGAAAGTCCTTACCAAACCCTTGTTGAAGGTTAGGTACAGCCGGAAGAGCTTCCACTGGAAAACCAACAATCGCGCTAAATTCTTCCGGAAAGGGGGTCAATTCATTGTTGGCAAAGGTGAAAACATGGAATTGAGGATCCCAAAAATTAATGGCGGCATGAAGGAAATCCCAATTGATACGAGCTTGCCTCAAAGAAAACAAAGCATCCAGATGATAAGCATTGAATTCAAGGCGTTCCTCTACAGACAAAGAAGAAATCCAAAGGTTTAACTCACGAATGAAATTTTCAGACATTCTTTACCTCCTTCTTTTCTCTCTAACAAAGAAAACTTTTGTAAGGGATTTTGTTGATGAATGTATAATTGTTCGTTCTTATATTTAACCAAGAGGGTCACTAGGCAACTTCCTTAAATTCGTTTTGGGAAATAATAAGAAATAAAGCAGCGTTTCAGTTTTAGNATAAATTTGTTTTGGGAAATAATAAGAAATAAAGCAGTGTTTCAGTTTTAGTCGCGCTGACGTGGCAGCGTGACAAGGTTTACCACGCTACGACAGCAGCGTGGCAACACTAGTCACGCTACGCGCGTAGCGCGACAGTTTTGACAACGCTATAAATGCAGCGTTCCAAATCCTCATGCGCTGCATAAAACTTCCATAATCAGCCCATTTGCGAGATTCTTTCCATTCTTTAATTATTTTGGGTGATTTTATTTCTTGGACTTCTTTAAAATTAACTTTTCAAATCATATTTATTTAAGGAAAATGAGATATGCCACCCTTTTTCCTACTAACTAATTTTGGTGATTATTTTTTCGGGAGTAAGTCGGATTAATCCTCCAACACTTCACAAAAAAAAAAAAATAATAATAATAATAATAATAAATAAAATAAAATAAAATGAACTAGCATATATGCCCTTGGTTCTCAAATATTAGCATAAAAAGCCCAAGGCTTACATATGTTTATAAATCCATGATTACAAAATAATAAATTGAGTTTGAATTAAACTACGAATACAAATGTTACCAATTACATGCCACCAAAAACTACTGTGGTGGCCCATAGTCAAAGAAATAATGCATGGCACCAGTGCGAGGAGTATAAGAATCAGTAGAATGTCTTCGATCCTCCTGCTGCATTTGAGTGTTAATCCTTGGTGGTTCATACGACGAAAATCGCCCCATCTCATAAGGAACTCTTGGATATGGCCCTTGGCCTCCACCATAATAATCCCATTCTTAATCTTGGGACCACCCGCCACCTTAACCATGGTTATAATAGCCAGCATAAGGATCATATCCTTGTTGCAGATTGACTTGCTGACTACTTCCTCCCTCGTCTCTATTAGGCTCCTCTTGAGCTCTATTTTCATGATCAAGGATCGGAGGCCGCATTTGTTGGCCACTACTCGGACCTTCCGTAAAAGGGGGACGCCTGTAATGGCCACCCGGAGGACGAGGGGGACGAGGAGGACGAAATGTCCCGTGTGTTGTATAACGCGGCACAACGTCCTACAAAAGAAAATAATGCACAAAAATTACCCATAGGTGATAAAGACATGAAACTAGAAATAGGTGCAACACATAGGGAAACCTACCCTAGCCATGGTGACGCTCTGGCACGCAAAAGCATGTTTTGTCTTCCTATAAGCAGTGCGAAACGCATTCAATACTTTGATGACCTTGTTTGTAGTTGTCCTAGGCACCTGCAATTAAACAAGTCATTTAAAATTAANCTAAACAAGTCATTTAAAATAACAATGAAAAATGTCAGTAATAATAATAATAAGAGTCGAGTAAAGATAAGGACAAACCTAAGGCTTACCATGTCAACATTCTCAGGGATATAAGGAACATCTTCTTCCTCTTCCTCAGCAAATGGCACAGTGTCATCAATCAAATTCCCGAAACCATCAATGTATTTGATATTTCGCTCAGGAACTTGCCAACCCTCAATATCCTCATTCTTTGCACATATAAACATATATTTAAAATGAAAATGTGTGAAAAAGGGAAAGGAAAGGTAAGATACCCTAACAAATGTTGGAAAAGGACGTAGCCGAGCCTGAACCCAATTTTTGTAATTAACACCAGCAAAAACTAACTCCCGAGCTGTGAGTCCTCTCAGAAAATCATCCATAGAGGTAACAGGAACCTTACTCGAGTCTAAGATGAAGACAGGTGGATCCATGGAGCTAAAGGAATAGGAGAATAAGTTTGACGAACAACACGTTCTCCTAGAAACCAAACAAGTTGACTACATCCTTTCAAAAGGATCCTGGCTTCCTCAAGAGGTGGTGAAACCTGCACTCCAGGGCTAATATCTGGTATCCCGTCCCATGGACGAAAGATAATCTACAACAGAAGGAAAATTAAAAATCATTTATTGTAGTTATAAATATATATAAATGTATATGTACAATGAGTCCTTACTTGCTCTTCAGGAAGGTTATAAATCGATTGGCGTATTACATCTGTCTTATGATGAATGTTAAGCCGTCTTCCCCATCTGCGGCTCACCGGGAATCTCTTAGGTCGGTCATTTATTGGGGCAAGAGTTGGGAAGTGTTCAAAATACCACACCTGAAAAGAAAAGGTTAGAAAAGCAAAATAAAATAAGTGGATAAGCACATTGTAAAAGAATTTGTTACCTCAATAACTCGAGGAATGCCTCCTAGGGAAGCCGGGACACATTCTCTCTTTAGCGGGTCATCCATGACTCGGGATGTCTTACGCATTTCAGATATTAAATGCACATAACCCGCTTTCCCCCAGCAATAATCTTTGATTCCTTTCAAATCTGACAATAATGGAATAAGAGAAAAGGCCACTCTTTGCCCTTTGTCTGTTAAAAAGGTACTACCAATCAAATATAAAAGGAAGATCCTAGCTCTTTGAAGGGAAGTGGTTTCTGCCATAATGTCTTCATTGGCTAGAGCATCCGACAATTCACTCCAAGGGAAAACTCTCTCATATAATTTTAATCGAGTGTAGATCGGCCCAAGTAAATCACCTATCATTGGCTCTTTTCCTGTCATTCCTTCATTAGGGATGATATCCATACCCGCCAAGGGTAATCCAGTAATCATCCCATAATCGAAAGGAGTTATAGCCATCTCTCCCCATGGGAAATGAAAGGTGTTAGTTGTATCCCAAAACCATTCCATCATTCCCCTAACTAAACTAGCAGACATCTTACATCTCTCTTTCTCTATATAAGATTCTAAGAAATCTTGAAAACTGCTCACCTTGACCAACTCTTTGGTATTTGCATCGAGAGTGTCATAAATTTTACCAAGCATCTTCCCGGAATCATATCGTCGTAATTCATCATCAACCTATAACATTTCACTTACATATATCATCTAAAATTCGTAAAATATTGAAAAAAAAAAAATCACAGCGTGGTTGGAGGACCAACGTTGTTTGGTTGAACACGCTAACTGCTCAGCGCGGTTACTCTAGCAGCGCTACACCCCGAGCGCTAGTAAACCAAACTCGCTACCTAATTAATTTACAAAAAAAGAGCCTTAAATTGTTAATGAATCACAAAAAAACTAATTAATTTAACTCAAACCGTTATTAAAATCAATTTAGGGAGCCCAACATGATTAGATTTGTCCGAAAGAATTATCTTGATTAAGCGTTGTAAACAATCAATTTTAAGTCCTTTAACAATAATAACGTGATAAAGCAGTAAATAAATAGTGAAACAAC
The DNA here is from genome assembly GCA_016808085.1 of Suaeda aralocaspica. Taxonomy (NCBI): domain Eukaryota; kingdom Viridiplantae; phylum Streptophyta; class Magnoliopsida; order Caryophyllales; family Amaranthaceae; genus Suaeda; species Suaeda aralocaspica. The sequence goes on from PYUH01000076.1 coordinate 509,875, forward strand.
AACTTAAAAGTCCATAAACATGATCTTTAGGGCTCTCAGGAAACGTACCACTTCTCCTTTGAAGATTGTCTTCGTCGAGTATTAATTTGGACGGAGTTTCGAATTATTGTTTCGATATTATTAAAATTTGTAGCCACTTTTTAGTAAAATAAATAGCAAATAAAATAATAAATAATTATAATAAAAAAGGTTGTTAAAAGCAATAATCGAATTATTTCAGTATGAGGAAGAAAGTGAGTTAAAAAAACGTGTTGAGAAACGAAGGAAATGAGGGTTTTTATAACAGCGTGAGAACCCTAATCGCGCTGGGCCGCTAGCGTGGTACGCCGAATCGCGCTGGCCCAGTAGCGCAGGGAACCCTACAACGCTACTAGGGTAGCGCTGTTAGCTTAGTCACGCTNCAGCATGACTAAATTAACCGCGCTACCTTTTTGAAACATCTTTTTTATTTATTCATTTTTTTATTATTTATTATTATTATTATTATTATTTTATTTTATTCATTTATTTAAAATAGTAAAAGAGGCATTTGGATAAAAAGGTCTGTGAAATAAGAATGAGATTTATTTTTAAGCCCAAGTATACTCGATTATCCAATCTTCTAGAGAAATGAGTTTTTTAATCATCATAGAGTCCTGCCGCGGGACAGGGGACTAAATTAGGTGTCTACAGTTAGCCCCCACTTTGATTGAGTCTGAGTAAGACGACAATCAAAGTATGCTCGAATTGTTTTCCGAGGCTTTCATATCCAGAGCCATGAGCTCCTCATTAACCAATGGGCGTAGCAAATTTTAGAGAGCAAAGGCTCTCGAAACTGAAATCGAAAANACTTTCGAAACTGAAATCGAAAATAGATTTTAATAAATTCGCTTATTAATCAAAACACTTAGCAAATAAATTAGTATTAGTGTTTTTGAATAAGTTTCCTTTTGACTGGAAATAAGGTAATAAATTCGCTCATTATTACTATTTTGACTAAATTCGCTTATTTACTGACATTATTGAAAAAAGTAATAAATTCGTTTATTATTACTATTTTGAGTAATTCGCTATTTACTGAGATTATTGAAAAAATGTAATAACATTCCCTTATTTATTACTATTTTGAGTAAATTCGCTTATTTACTGAAATTATTGAAAAAAATGTAATAAATTCCCTTATTTATTACTATTTTGAGTAAATTCGGTTATTGACTGAAATTATTGAAAAAATGTAATAAATTCGCTTATTTATTACTATTTTGAGTAAATTCACTTATTTACTGCAATTATTGAAAAAAGTAATACATTTCCCTTATTTAATTACTATTTTGAGTAATTCGGTTACTGACTGAAATTATTGAAAAATGTAATAAATTCGCTTATTTTTACTATTTTGAGTAAATTCTATTTATACTGCAATTATTGAAAAATGTAAGAAATTCGCTTATTTACTGAAATTATTATAATAAATTCGCTTATTTATTGCTATTAGAAATGAAATAAAAAGATAATTTGATGGAGAAAAGTTTAAGTGTAAAGAGAAGAGGAGAAAAAAGAGAGAGAAAGTAGGTTTAGGAGAATAAGAGAATCGGTTTTGGAAATGTGAGAATGGGTAGAAAAAATCAAGAAAGTCAAGAGGATCGTTTTAGAGGAGAAAAAGGGTATTTATTAGAAAAATGTGTAGCACGACAGGTTTTATCACGCTGGCCAGGTAGCGTTACAAGTTTAACAACGCTGACCAGCCAGCGTGACACAAGCTGTCACGCTGCTGCGTCAGCGCGACTTGCTGAGTTGCACTACGCTAAAACTCGTTTTTATTTTTTATTTTATTTTTTTTTATCAAATATTGAGCTTATATTAAATTAAGTCCAATAATCTAGAGAAATGGGTTTTATTGTTCATCATGGAGTCTTACTACGGGACCGGGGACTAAATTAGATGTCTACAGTTAGCCCCCACTTTGATAGAGTCTTAGTAAGACGAAAATCAAAGTATGCTCGAATCGCTTTTCGAGACTTCCATATTCAGAACCGAGGGCTCCTTATTAACCAATGGGTGTATCAAGATTTTAGAAAGCAATGGCTTCCAGAACATAGAAAACCTTTTTGTATTCGAAAATTGGAATAGTTATTTTCTAATTAATCGTCTTTCTTATTTTGAAATCAAAATATAGAAAATGAGTTTTAATAAATTCGTTTATTTATTAAAACATTGTAAATTCAATTTTATAAGCAAAAGTAACATATTAGTCTATTTATCACTAATCTAGTAAATTCGCTTATTTACTAAAATATCTGAACACACAAGGGTAATTAATTCACTTATTTATTACTATATTAGTAAATTCGTTTATTTACTAAGAATATTTGAAGAAAAGGTAATAAATTTGCTTATTTATTACTATTTTAGTAAATTCACCTATTTACCAAAGAAGTGTTTGAAAAAAAGGTAATAAATTCGCTTATTTATTACTATTTTAGTAAATTCGCTTATTTACTAAAGAGGTGTTTGAAGAAAAGATAATAAATTCGCTTATTTATTACTATTTTTTTAAATTCGCTTATTTACTAAAAAAGTGTTTGAAGAAAATGTAATAAATTCGCTTATTTATTTCTATTTTTAGTAAATTTGATTATTTACCAGAATTGTTGACAAAGTGTAATAAATTCGCTCTTTTATTAGTTTTTTGAGTAAACTCGCTTATTTACTGAAATTATTGAAAAATGTAATAAATTCGCTTATATACTTAGAATATTTGAAGAAAAGGTAATAAGTTCGCCCATTTATTACGTTTTGAGTAAATTCACTTATTTACCGAAACTATTGAAAAAAATTTAATAAATTCGCTCATTTATTACTATTTTGAGTGAATTCGTTTATTTGCCGAAATTATTGAAGAAGTGTAATAAATTCGCTCATTATTACTTTTTTGGAGTAAATTCGCTTAGTCACTAGAATTTTTGTCAAAACTAATGACGTTGTCATAAAATCACAAACCTTAACTCAATGTAATTTTCCTTTTGAGTATTTTGTATAAAGGAGTGAGAAAAGGGATTAACATCAAAAACAAAGTCAAAGCATTTGAAAATACAACAAAGCACAGTCAAGAGCGCTAGCCTTGTAGCGTCACAAAGTTAACCACGCGGATGCGTCAACGTGACAGTAGAAACAGCGCTAAGACCTTCAGCGCGGTTGCTGCTATCACGCTCCCAAGTGAGCGTTTCTTCATTTGTTGTGTTTGAAAGGTTGGTCAAATTATAAAAGTTGATGTTGAATTGATAATACATGGTTGTGTTGTGTAGGGACATTGGCGTGGTTTCATTGCTGGGCTTGAGTGATGGCGCTGTAGAATTAGTCGCGCTACATGTTGTAGCGTGGTAGAGTTAGTCGCGCTACTGAGGCAGCGTGTTTGGGTTTGTGACGCTGAGGTGTAAGCGTAGCACATTGTCTTGCGCTACTCTACTTTTTCCTTTAAGTGCTTCTTCTTTTATAATGTAAGTGCTTCTATCTCAAACATTCTTTAATTAAGATAATTTTGAGAAATATGAGATGAACTTGTGCTTACATGTTGATTTAGAGAATTATTTGTTATAACTTATTTAAATGTAGTCATACAAATGTTCAAGCATATGAAAAAAAGCAAATGACCTAGCTCGAAATTAGTTGCGCTGCTGCTGTAGCGTGACACCTTTTGGTTGCGCTACGCTATGGAGCGTGAAAATTTTGTGGCGTCTTTTCATTTAGCTACAAAGTCGTGAGCTACGCCTTTTTAATTTCTAGCACTTTTTTTTTTTTTGTGTGAAAGCTTTTCAAGTTTACTCATTAATTGTTCGTGTATGATTGATTAGACCTGGGCCTTTTACCTTTGACAATAAATAATGAGTTATATTTTGGACCGAGGGTCGAGTAGGGGATGGCAATAGTTTTGTGGAGGGTTTCCGACATCATCCAAAAAATAATCGCCAAAATGAAGTTTCAAGTGAGACAACTTCCATGTTTTTTTTTCATAAGGGGAAACAAGAATGTCATAGCTTAATGAGATTTTGAAGCAGGTCGCTTCATAACCAATTTTGAAAAGAACGCAGCCC
>PYUH01000076.1:516754-544470 GCA_016808085.1 Suaeda aralocaspica
TGGTCAGCTTTGTTAAACTTGTAACGCTACCTGGCCAGGTTGATAAAACCTGTCGCACACACATTTTCTATAATACCTTTTTTCTCTCTAAAACATCCTCTGGACTTTCCTTGATTTTTCTACCCATTCTCACACTTCCAAAAACGATTCTCTTATCTCCTAAACCTCTCTTTTCTTTCCTTTTTCTCCTCTTCCCTTACACTTAAATTTTTCTCCATCAAATTCTCTTTATTCATTTCTATAGCATATAAATAAGAGCGATTATTACAAATCAATTTCAGTAAATAAGGAATTTGCTCCAAAATAGTAATAAATAAGCGAATTTATACATTTTTTCAATAATTTAGTAAATAAGCGACATTTACTCAAAATAGGTAAATAAGCGAATTTATTACAATTTTTTCAAATTTCAGTCATAAGCGCATTTACTCAAAATAGTAATAATTAACGAATTATTACATTTTTTCAATAATTTCAGAAATAAGCGAATCTTACTCAAAAAATAGTAATAATAAGCATTTCTTCAATAACCTGTTATAAAACAAATTTTTTCATATGCTGACACATTGTATGACTACATTTAAATAAGTTATAACAAATAATTCTCTAAATCACATGTAAGCACAAGTTCATCTCATTTTCTCAAAATTATCTTAATTAAAGAATGTTTGAGATAGAAGCACTTACATTATAAAGAAGAAGCACTTAAAGGAAAAAGCAGAGTAGCGCAAGACAATGTGCTACGTTACACCTCAGCGTCACAAACCCAAACACGCTGCCTCAGTAGCGCGACTAACTCTACCACGCTACAACATGTAGGCGACTAATTCTACAGCGCCATCACTCAAGCCCAGCAATGAAACCACGCCAATGTCCCTAACAACACAACCCTGTATTATCAATTAACATCAACTTTTTAATTTGACCACTTTCAAACACAACATGAAGAAACCTCACTGGGAGCGTGATAGCAGCAACCGCGCTGAAGGTCTTAGCGCTGTTTCTACTGTCACTTGACGCATCGGGTGGTTAAATTTGTGACGCTACCAGGCTAGCGCTCTTGACGTGCTTTGTGTTTTTCAAATGCTTGATTTGTTTTTGATGTAATCCCTTCTCACTCCTTATACAAATACTCAAGGAAAAATACATTGAGTTAGGTTTTGTGTTTATGACAACGTCATTAGCTTTTACTTAGTGACTAAGCGATTTACTCCAAAAAAGTAAATAATGAGCGATTTATTACACTTTTCACATAATTTCGGTAAATAAACGAATTACTCAAAATGTAATAAATGAGCGAATTTATTAAATTTTTTTCAATAGTTTCGGTAATAAGTGAATTTACTCAAAACGTAATAAATGGGCGAACATTACTTTTCTTCAAAATATTCTAGTATATAAGCGATTTATTACTTTTTTTCAAAATTTCAGTCAATAAGCGAATTTCTCAAAATAGTAACAAATTAGCGAATTTATTACATTTTTTCAATAATTTCGTAAATAAAGCGAATTTACTCAAAATAGATAAATAACCATTCTTCATAACCTGTTATAAAACAAACATTTGAGGTAAAATTAAGAGCATTTTTACTTTTATCATACCAAATGATGGGATAATTGATTTCTTATTCTTGGAGCACGTTGCATCATAAATATTAAGAGCATTTTCATTATTGGTTATAAATTAAGAGCTCATTACTCTTATAATTAAAATAAATTAATCAAGGGCATTTCACCTTTTGATTATTAATTAAGAGCCCATTACTCTTATAATAAACTAATCAAGAGCACTTCTTAATAGTTCATGGAGCATTATACTTCATTCTATAACATCATATAGAGAATCATTTGCCAAAGCACTTTTGTTTAATAAAATAAAAGCATATTACTCTTACAATGCTTGGAGCATTCTTCAATAACCTTTTATAAAACAAACTTTTTTTTCATATGCTTGAACATTTGTATGACTACATTTAAATAAGTTATAACAAATAATTCTCTAAATCAACATGTAAGCACAAGTTCATCTCATATTTCTCAAAATTATCTTAATTAAAGAATGTTTGAGATAGAAGCACAAAAGAAGAAGCACTTAAAGGAAAAAGCAGAGTAGTGCAAGACAATGTGCTACGCTTACACCTCAGCGTCACAAACCCAAACACACTGCCTCAGTAGCGCGACTAACTCTACCATGCTACAACATGTAGCGCGACTAATTCTACAGCGCCATCACTGAAGCCCAGCAATGAAACCACGCCAATGTCCCTATACAACACTACCATGTATTATCAATTCAACATCAACTTTTATAATTTGAGCAACCTTTCAAACACAACAAATGAAGAAACGCTCACTTGGGAGCGTGATAGCAGCAACCGCGCTGAAGGTCTTAGCGCTGTTTCTACTGTCACATTGACGCATCCGCGTGGTTAACTTTGTGACGCTACAAGGCTAGCGCTCTTGACTGTGCTTTGTTGTATTTTCAAATGCTTTGACTTTGTTTTTGATGTTAATCCCTTTTCTCACTCCTTTATCCAAAATACTCAAAAGGAAAAATACATTGAGTTAAGGTTTGTGATTTTATGACAACGTCATTAGCTTTTGTCAACAATTCTAGTAAATAAGCGAATTTACTCCAAAAAAGTAATAATGAGCGAATTTATTACACTTTTTCAATAATTTCGGTAAATAAACGAATTTACTCAAAATAGTAATAAATGAGCGAATTTATTATATTTTTTTCAATAGTTTCGGTAAATAAGCGAATTTACTCAAAACGTAATAAATGGGCGAACTTATTACATTTTCTTCAAATATTCTTAGTATATAAGCGAATTTACTAAAAATAGTAATAAATAAGCGAGTTTATTACATTTTTCAATCATTTCAATAAATAAGCGAGTTTACTCAAAAAACTAATAAATGAGTGAATTTATTACACTTTGTCAACAATTCTGGTAAATAATCGAACTAAAAATAGTAATAAATAAGTGAATTTATTACATTTTCTTCAAACACTTTTTTAGTAAACAAGCGAATTTAAAAACATAGTAATAAACAAGCGAATTTATTATCTTTTCTTCAAACACCTCTTTAGTAAATAAGCGAGTTTACTAAAATAGTAATAAATAAGCGAATTTATTACATTTTTTTCAAACACTTCTTTGGTAAATAGGTGAATTTACTAAAATAGTAATAAATAAGCAAATTTATTACCTTTTCTTCAATTATTCTTAGTAAATAAACGAATTTACTAATATAGTAATAAATAAGCGAATTTATTACCCTTTTGTGTTCAGATATTTTAGTAAATAAGCGAATTTACTAGATTAGTAATAAATAGACTCATATGTTACTTTTGCTTATAAAATTGAATTTACAATGTTTTAATAAATAAACGAATTTATTAAAACTCATTTTCCATATTTCGATTTCAGAATAAGAAAGTCGATTAATTAGAAAATAACTATTCCAATTTTCGAAAACAAAAAGATTTTTTATGTTCTGGAAGCCATTGCTTTCTAAAATCTTGATACACCCATTGGTTAATAAGGAGCCCTTGGTTCCGAATATGGAAGTCTCGAAAAGTGATTCGAGCATACTTTGATTTTCGTCTTACTCAGACTCTATCAAAGTGGGGGCTAACTGTAGACATCTAATTTAGTCCCCGGTCCCGTGGTAAGACTCCATGATGAACAATAAAACCCACTTCTCTAGATTATTGGACTTAATTTTATATAAGCTCAATATTTGATTTAAAAAAAAAAACGAGTTTTAGCGTAGCGCGACTCAGCAAGTCGCGCTGACGCAGCAGCGTGACAAGTAAACCAGCGCTAGCTGCGCAGCGTGACAGCTTGTGTCACGCTGGCTGATCAGCGTTGTTAAACTTGTAACGCTACCTGGCTAGCGTGATAAAACCTGTTGCGCTACACATTTTTCTTATAAATACCCTTTTTTCTCCTCTAAAACGATCCTCTTGACTTTCTTGATTTTTTCTACCCATTCTCACACTTCCAAAACCGATTCTCTTATTCTCCTAAACCTACTTTCTCTCTCGTTTTTCTCCTCTTCTCTTTACACTTAAACTTTTCTCCATCAAATTATCTTTTTATTTCATTTCTAATAGTAATAAATAAGCAAATTTATTACAATAATTTCAGTAAATAAGCGAATTTGCTCAAAATAGTAATAAATAAGCAAATTTATTACATTTTTTCAATAATTTCAGTCAATAAGTGAATTTACTCAAAATAGTAATAAATAAGCGAATTTATTACATTTTTTCAATAATATTGTAGACGCCATTATGGGTGTCTTCCATAAGTCGCTTGGCTCGTGTTTTGTCAACACATAGCAAATTGAGCCCCTTTGAGGTTCTTTTATACAATCTACCCTGAATTTCGATATATTGAGAAGATAATAATCTTATTGCCCTTTGAGTTCGAAGGCTTGAATTCTGTGGGAATTCTCCTTTTATTTTGTAATTGAGGACATCTTGATACCACGGAACTTCGTTCTCATTATCAGGGGCATCTCCAATAGCGTTACAATAGGCAGGTTCTTGCCTCCTTTCAACGCTTAAAGTTATCGATGCTAGGTTATGTGGGATATTTATCATTGATGATAATTTAGCAAGGGCCTCGGCGAATTGGTTATCATCCCGAGGGAGGTATTGGTATTGGATATCATCAAAGTTTTCAGTTATGGTGTCTAAGTGTGTTTGATAGAGTGCTAGGCTAGCACTTCTTACTTTCCACTTTCCAGACACATGATTTATGATGAGTGATGAGTCTCCAAATACTCTTAGTCTTTTAATACCTAGACCTACTGCTGCCTCTAATCCAACAATGCATGCCTCGTATTCAGCTGCATTATTAGTGACTTCGAAGTCTAATTTGACTGATATTGGAACATGTGCACCATCTGGACTAACTAGAAGAACCCCTACTCCACACCCCTTTTGGTTAGAAGCGCCGTCAAAGTAGAGGGCCCAACTATCGTCTTCAGTCATTAAGAGATCTTCATCTGGGAAGTTATATGCTTCCGTCTTTTCCTCGTTAGGAGGGAACTCAGCCAAGAAATCTGACACTGCTCGTCCTTTAATTGTTTTTGAAGGGATAAATTGAAGGTCAAATTCGGCCAACATAACAAGCCACTTCGAGAGGCGACCATTTAGTGCTGGCTTGTCAAAAAGGTATTTTAATGGGTCCAAATGGGACACAACATGGACAGAATGGGAAAGCAAGTAATGTCTAAGCTTTTTAGATGCCCATACCAAGGCCAAGCAAGTTTTCTCCAACTGTGAATATCGAGTTTCATACTGGATGAACTTTTTACTTAAGTAATATATGGCCTTTTCTTCTCCATTTATTTCTTGCGCGAGCATGGCTCCGGCAGCAGTTTCAGTGATAGTTAAATATAGTCTTAGAGGGACTCCAGGTATTGGTGGTACAAGTATCGGAGGCTTGAGAAGATATTCTTTTATTTTTTCTAAAGCCTCTTGACATTTGTCATCCCATTCCACCTTTTCTTCCTTCTTCAATTTCTTGAAGATGGGCTCACAAACCATAGTTAATTTTGATATGAATCGACTAATATATTGGAGCCTACCTAAGAATCCTCGGATTTGTTTTTCATTTTTAGGGGAAGGCATGTCTAGTATAGCTTTGATTTTAGATGGATCAATTTCTATACCCCGCGTGCTAACTACGTATCCAAGCAACTTTCCAGATGTTACTCCGAAGGCGCATTTTTGCGGATTCAGCCTCATATTATATTTTCTTAGTCTAGTAAAGAATTTCCTTAGGGCAGGAATGTGCCCTTGTCGGTCTTTTGATTTTACAATCATGTCATCTACATAGACCTCTACTTCCTTATGCATCATATCATGAAGCAACGTAGTAGCAGTCCTTTGATAGGTTGCTCCAGCGTTTTTAAGTCCAAAAGGCATTACTTTGTAACAGAAAGTTCCCCATTCGGTAATGAATGTGGTTTTTTCCATGTCTTCCGCAGCCATTTGTACTTGGTTGTAACCTGCATAGCCATCCATGAACGAAAGGAGTTCATGGTTAGCCGTGTTGTCTACGAGGAGATCAATGTGTGGTAGTGGAAAATCATCTTTAGGACTAGCTTTGTTTAAGTCCCGAAAATCTACACACATTCTCACACGTCCGTCCTTTTTCGGAACTGGAACAACATTAGCTACCCATTCTGGGTATTTTGAAACGCGTATGAAACCAGCATCTAATTGTTTGATAATTTCCTCTTTGATTTTGAGGGCAACGTCAGGCTTCATACGTCTTAACTTTTGTTTGACGGGTTTAATTGTTGGATTGAGCGGAATTTTGTGTTCCGCAATTTCACGATCTATGCCAGGCATATCTTTGTAGGACCAAGCAAAAACATCGTTAAATTCTTTGAGCGTGTTTATTAAGTCCGTGCGCTCTTGTAAATTAAGAGTTAAGCCAATTTTTAGTTCTTTCATATCTTGTTCATTACCGATATTTATGGATTCAGTTTCTTCTATTACAGGCGTGTAATTTTCAAATTCTTCCATGAACTTTATTATCTCAACTGGTTCATCATTAGTTGATTTTTCAGATGAATTAATTATTGCAAGACAATTATAAGGGGAGTGGGGAGGAGAGCGTGGATAAGCAACAGTTGCATAATTATTGAAATCATCAAGGAGTACATCAAAGAGGGACTCAATTCCCTTAGAGCTTAAATCTAAATTAGGAACGGGAGGAATCGAAGGAGCAGATATAGCTAGATTTCCTATGACACTAATATGATCTTTGGATTCGGACTCAAAATCAGACTCAAACTCAGACTCAGACTCAGAATCTTCGAAAATTTGTCCCTCCCCGGTTGAGATAGTAATTTTGGCTCCTTTAGTGTTGATCCACTTCAAGGTCTTTCTCCATCCGCGCTCGACGTTCTCTAAATGGGAAATGAGTAAAGCGGGGTTGAACTTTTCATCTTTCATAGCCTTCTGAATTACTGCAGCTTCATCTCTCAATGGGTACCGTTCCAGTCCAAATAACAGACCAAGGGCCCATTTGTCTAAACACTCTGGTTTGGAGTATTTGGTGGGAAGAGAGTATTGTGCTCTCTCTTCTAGAAAGTAGCAATCATGAAATATTTCAAATCCAGGAATTTGTTTCCCGTTTTGAACCAAGGGTTCAGGGAAGCCATAATAGGGGTAATTATCCCCTTCCTTTATAAACTGCCCGTTTATAGTGAGCTAGTAGGAAGGGATAGAGGTAGTAATTCCCCTTTTGGCGTTGGCTTTTCGAGTTACTTCTTCAACCATGTATCTTTTTAATTCCTCTTCTGTCGGTTCATACCCCAAACCGAAGAGGTTAGGTGTGGCTTTGACTTTAGGGAGATGAGTGATCTCCCTTCCTCCTTTTGCTCCTAAAGGCATGCCAGGAAAATAACCATTTTTTAACATAATGGCGTTCACTATCACACTAGCATGGGGATCAAGTTGTAAGTCTTCTGATTCAAGGAGATCGATTTCTTCAGGCACAAATCCCCACAAATCTTCCACATCTTGATCATGGGATATTTTTAGCAGGGATTGATCCTCCATGGTTACTCTGATTGGAGAAGCATTAATGGTTATGGGCACGCCTTCATGTATGAGCTTGACTTTTTGATGGAGCGATAAAGGCACCGCACCAAGCATGTGGAGCCATGGGCGTCTTAGAAGCAAATTGAAGGATGATTTTACATCGATGACATGAAATTCAACTTTCTTCCTTATTCCACCGGTGGACATATCAAGAGTTATGACTCCTAAGACCTCTCGTCTCGTGTTATCATAAGCTCTTACTCCTTGCAGTGATGGGGAAAATGCTTCTTTTTCTATGCCGAGATGCTTGGCAGTTCTTAATGGGCAGACATTGACTGCAGACCCATTATCGACTAATGTCAAGGGGACGTTTTTATTCAATATCCCAGCAGTTAGGTAAAGGGTCCTGTTATGAGTAGTACCTTCCGGAGGGAGATCCTCTTTAGAAAATTCAATCATTTTCTTTGGTCCAGTTGACAAGAGACTTACTAGATTTTCAGGGGTAGTGTCAGGAGAAACATTTAATGCATTAAGTCCGTTGAGTACAGCTACCCTATGATCTCAAGAAGAAGCTAATAATTGCCAAATGATTACGTCGGCTTTAGTCTTTTGCATTTGCTTAATGAGAGGATTATCATTGCTCTCACTAGAATTTTGGGCTTGTGATGAGCCAGTATTTGTTTGGACTGGAATTGAGTCTTTGTTGACTTGGACCTGAGATGGGCCTTTGTCATTATCAGGTTGATAAGCTCGTCCGGAACGAGTAAGATGCTGAACATTAGACACAACTTCTGTAGGATCTTGATACCAATCATTTTTTATAATTTCTGGATTAAGCCCGAGAGTTGTGTTGGCACTGAGGTTGGTGATATAAGTATCCTCAACATTATCGTCCCATATGCCACATACATGATCGTGTAAGCCTAATACTTCCTCCATTGCATTATCATTATTGGAAGTGATAAATTTAGAAGGATCAAAATTATCGCTAACACAATCAATGGCTAGAATAGATGATCCACCGAAAGGATTGGTGATATTGTTCGGCTTGGGAGGTAAAGGTAAACGCCCGTCTTCAACCATGTCTTGAATGACATGTTTGAGGACCCAACATTGTTCAGTATCATGCCCTTTTCCTCTATGGTATTTGCACCATGAATTAGCATTCCATTTTGGGCTTCTCTTGTCCTCTGGTGGGTCAGGAGTTGGCCCAATTGGATGTAAAGCGTTTTGGCTTTGAAGTCTGTCAAGAGCTTGAGAATAAGTCATGCTGATAGGAGTGAATCTTCTATCTCGAGGCCACCTCTTTATTTTTGATGGACTTGGACGAGAAGCTTCTAAAGCATTGACTTCATTATTTTTGGAAGATTCACCCTTTTTATAGGTGTAGTTCCCCTTATAAGCCTGGGGCTTCGACTGTTTTTTCAATAAATCGTTCTCAATTTTGATCCCGACATCATACACTCGTTTGAAAGAGTCGATGCCTTGATGTTTGAGATGTACTTCATAAGGCTCGAACAGGTTGTCTACAAACCTTTCTACTAATTCAGCATCGGATGGTTTTTGGACCAAGTGGGTCATCTTTTCCCTATAACGAGTGAAGAAGGTAGTGAACCCTTCATCAGCTCCTTGTTTTAACACTTCGAGTTCTCGGAGTGTGACTTAAAATTCCATGTTATCCTTGTATTGATCAATGAATTCCTTAGTAACAGTATCCCAGTTTGAAACCCGATCTGTGCTAAGAGAGTAGAACCAATTCTGTGGAATGGGTTCTAAAGAAAGAGGGAAGATCACTGGATAGAATACAGGATCAACCTTTTTTATGTTCATGGGCCCAATAAAGCTCTTAAGGTGATTGACTGGATTACCAGTCACCTTGAACTTTGGAAGAGTAGAAGGATCGAACTTCTCAGGGAGAACAGCCTCTGTGTTAGGGATGTTGGCAGCCTCAAATTGATATGATTTGCCACCCATTGAAGAACGATGAATGAGATTTTCAATCTCTTTCTTTTTCCTCCTTTCCTCCTCTTGCCTTTTGGCTTCCATTTCAGCCAAATGTTTCTTTTCAGCAGCACATTCAGCTTCAATTTCAGCAAGGCGTATTTTTTCTACTTCTCGTTCAGCCTCCATCTTATTAAGACGCATCATGAGAGCATTCAATGTAGCATTCATATTTTCTTCTTCAATCATACTTGGACTTGGAGAGGACGGAACGGAACTTGAGGAACAAATTGGAGAATTTAGAGTAATGAACCCGTAATCTTCACAAATATCCTCTAAGGAATTTTAGATGAATGATGATNGATTTGAGATGAATAATGATTGTTCGTCACTACCTAAGCTTTGTAAACGTTGATCTGGATCGCGACACCAAGCAGTTGAACCAGCCCCTCTTTTAGTCCCCAGTGAAGTCGCCACTGTAGGGGCCCGGGATTTTAGGGTCACAAATTTTTTTGTTCACCTTTCCCAAGCCGTCCATAGGTCGAGTTAGACCTAAAAAAATTGGCTTAAGGAAAGGTGAAGTGGACTTTTTAGAAGTATTTTGCAAAAAAAAACAGGAGCGCAGGAATTTCAGTCGCGCTAGCGTGGTAGTGTGACAGAGTTTGTCACGCTGACTGTGCAGCGCTACAAAGCTTGTCACGCTGCAGGTGCAGCGCGGCAGACTTTATGACGCTGCGACGTTAGCGTGACAAAGTCTGTCGCGCTACGCTATTTTTGTGTTTTTTTTTTTTGTTTTTTTTATTATCTTTTTTTTTCGAGTGAGATAATAATATACGAATACGGACGATGCTAGTAAGAAGTCGCCAATGAGTTTTAGGAACTAAACTCATAAACCGTGTATTTAGATTAGATACGAATGGGACTCGAATAAGGGACGTTTGTCTAAATTGCACGGAAATCCTCTCCGATCCCATGGGGATGACTCCAAGTTGTGGTCGAGCGAACCAAAGATTGGACTCGGGAGCGAAGGTACTAACATGACAGAGTGCGTCGGGTTAGCCCATAGGCGGCCATTACTAGTTTTCTCTTAACCATACAGAAATTACATTTAGAATCACACAAAAATATCAATTACAAAATTCACAAAAAAAGAGCAATAAATTGTTAATGAATCACAAAAAAACTAATTAAGTTAACTCAAATCGTTATTAAAATCAATTTAGGGAGCCCAACATGATTAGATTTGTCCGAAAGAATTATCTTGATTAAGCGTTGTAAACAATCAATTTTAAGTCCTTTAACAATAATAACGTGATAAAGCAGTAAATAAATAGTGAAACAGCAACTTAAAAGTCCATAAACATGATTTTTAGGGCTCTCAGGAAACGTACCACTTCTCCTTTGAAGATTGTCTTCGTCGAGTATTAATTTGGGCGGAGTTTCGAATTATTGTTTCGATATTATTAAAATTTGTAGCCACTTTTTAGTAAAATAAATAACAAATAAAATAATAAATAATTATCATAAAAAAGGGTTGTTAAAAGCAATACTCGGATTATTTAGGTATGAGGAAGAAAGTGAGTTAAAAGATGTGTCGAGAAACGAACGAAATGAGGGTTTTTATAACAGCGTGGGAACCCTAATCGCGCTGGGCTGCTAGCGTGGTACGTCGTATCACGCTGGCCCAGTAGCGCAGGGAACCCTAAAACGCTGCTAGTGTAGCGCTGTTAGCTTAGTCACGCTGAGCTGTCAGCGTGACTAAATTAACCGCGCTACGTTTTTGAAACATTTTTTTTAATTTTATTTATTTATTATTATTATTTTATTTTATTTATTTATTTAAAATAGTAAAAGAGCCATTTGGATAAAAAAGGTCCGTCACATAAGAATGAGATTTATTTTTAAGCCCAAGTATACTCGATTATCCAATCTTCTAGAGAAATGAGTTTTTTAATCATCATAGAGTCCTGCCGCGGGACAGGGGACTAAATTAGGTGTCTACACGTTGTTCAATTATGTAACCACAATGTTAATAACAAATTAATCTTCAATTATCAACATTTATAACAAGTAACGAACCATTAATATTTAACAAAGTAACCTATAAGTAAATAATATAGTTCAAATAATTAGCCATTGCAATTCAAATAAGTAAGAAATTGCTTAAATAAGTGTACGTAGATTGTAGAACGTGAGTAACCATCATTGTTCAAATAAGTAACCATCATTATTCAAACATGTAGCCATCATTGTTCTACTAAGTAACCATTACTGTGAAACCCAGAACAGAAAGACGATATTTACATGTATGGTCGCACCATTAATTGATGGTGCAACCTGCCATACAGAAAACACGCCCTTTTATGTGACCTTATAAGATCCATTCAATTGAAATCGGGTTGACTTTTGAAGTCCAAAAATTATTAATACTGCCTATCAACGGTATAATGACAACTTAATTATTTGAAATAATTATCTTCGTAATTTGATCTATATCATATATATATATATATGGAAAAATTGCCAGATGAAACCTTTTAAAAACTTTTTTTTGCCAGAAGAAACCTTTTAAAAATTTTTTTGCCAAAAGAAACCTTAAACTAAATTTTTTTTGCCAGAAGAAACCTTTGAGCCGGAATCCGGTGTTGACTAACGAATTCCGGCGTTGACCCACTTATTCCTTTCTCGTTGCACTCTCAAATCGTTATATGCACTCTCACATTTATTTCCATCTAACTTCTGAAATTTAAAAAAAAAAAAAAAAAAAAATCGAACTTCTGAAATTTCTCAACAATCACTCCTTATAAGTTATCATCACTCTTTTGAGATTTAGGGTTACTCTCAATTTTCTGTGTAAATTCAATTGAGGAAGATGAAGCTTTTCTTATGGCAGAAGCAACTGCTGAAGCAGATGGGACCCACTCACCCCCACCTTCACCTTCTTCCTTTAAAATGGGGTTATCTACATATCTAAAAGTTGCAGAAAAATTTGAACTTGAAGAAGAAGAGTTTGCTGAAAAAGGGGATTTTGATAAATAACATTTGGAGCAACAATTTTGGGGTTTTTGATTATGATTATTTGGGTTGTTGAAATTAGGGCAAAAGATTGATGGGTTTGAGAAAGAATTTTGTGGGGTGATTGCAGAAAGAAAGAATAACGATTTGAGAGTGCAACAAGAAAGGAATAAGTGGGTCAACGCCGGAATTCGTTAGTCAACACCGGATTCCGGCTCAAAGGTTTCTTCTGGCAAAAAAAATTTAGTTTAAGGTTTCTTTTGGCAAAAAAATTTTTAAAAAGTTTCTTGTGGCAAAAAAAAGTTTTTAAAAGGTTTCATCTGACAATTTTTCATATATATATATATATGTATATTAAAGTGTAAACATAAGGCATCAACATGTCCACATGCCGAAGAATTGAAAAGTTAGCTCCGATGATCAACATGTCATTGATGACTTTCATCAAACACCTTCAACGCAACTCTCTACTATTAACACCACGCTTCTCATCCACCTTCCCCTCTCATTTCCCAAACCCAAAAATTCAAAATCATTCCTTCCCATCACAATCACAAAACCCATATTCATTAATGAAAGAAGACCCGATTCAAATATGCTCAGAAATCTGGGTTAAATCCTTCTCAACTCCAACCTCAAAACCATTCTCTAATCTCACTGGTTTTTTTTCCAAATTTGATATATGGGTTTTGGCTTACCAGCGTTCTGTAGCTCATTTCACTGGTTCTTTCCCTTCGCGAAACAGCATTCATTGTCAGGTACTACAAAATCTTCTTTTGCTTCGTAACACTGTAATTAGAGGTAAATTTGTTTGGAATATGAAAACTGAGTTGATTCTTTGTAGTCCAAATGAGAAACCCAAACCTATAATCGATTTTCCTTCTAAGAGCACGCTAAAGAAATTGTTGGGTTCTAATAGGCAACCTTTTCAAGACCATGTTGTTCAAGAGGTGTTGTTATTGATTCTTGAACCTGTTTTTGAGTCTAGGTTCTCCTCGAAATCGCATGCTTTTCGAGTCGGTCGCAATGGTCACACTGTTATTAGGACTATTAGGAGCAATTTTGGTGGGTATGTTTGGTATTTGAGAGGTGATTTTAGTGAGATATTGGACAGTGTTGATGAGAGCTTGGTAATGTCATGTTTGGAGAAAGTTGTAAAGGACAAAACGGTATTGGGTTTAATTAGTTCTGCCTTACGACAGTATGGTAATCGTAGTTTACAGTCTGAGGGAGATGGGAAGTTGCAGAAAGGGGTAGGTAAGAAGAAGAAGAAAAAGGGAGGTAAAAGTACGAGGAAATTATTGAATCCAAGTGAGCCGAAGCCGGACCCTTATTGGCTGAGAACATTTTATGATTTTGCACCAGAAGAGGCAGCAAAGGTGCCGAATTATGGGCATTGTGGAATCGTTAGTCCTTTGTTTGCTAATGTTTGTTTAAATGAACTTGATCATGTGATGGAAGAGAAGATAGTGGAGTTTTTTAGGCCGTCTATGCTCGACTCAATATGGAAAGATTCAAGTACTAATGGTGGTTGTCACAACCCTGCTTGGCCTGAGTTTATACCATCTGGTGGGAAGGAAAAAACAAAGAAAATGGATTACATACGATACGGGGGTCATTTCTTGATAGGAATTCGTGGAGCTAGGGAGGATGCAGTGAAGGTTAGGGAGGAGTTAATTAGATTTGCTGACTACAAACTAGGGTTAAAAGTTGACAATTCAAAGGTGAAGATTGAGCATGTAAGCAGGGGAATCGTTTTTCTCGACCATGTAATCTGCCATCGCGTAGTGCACCCGACATTGCATTATACTGTTAAAGGGGGTAAAACAGTTAGTAAAAAGTGTGTTGGAACTTTGCTTTCGGTTACCGCCAGCTTACCTCAATGTATTCGCCGGTTTAGGCACCTTGAGTTATTGAAGGGTGATAAGGATCCAGAGCCCTTGCCCTGTACTGCAATGCTGCATTCCAGTCAAGCTCATACGAATTCTCAGATGAATAAATTCCTTGAAACCATGGCTGATTGGTATCGATATGCAGACAACCGCAAAAAAGTTGTTGGATTTTGTGCCTATGTTATTCGCAGCTCTTTGGCCAAGTTATATGCTGCAAGGTATAAGCTTAAATCTCGTGCCAAGGTATACAAGTTTGCTTCCCGTAGTCTTAGTCATCCATTGAGAGAAAATTGTAACAAAAGGACATCTGTGTATTCAGAAGCCATAAAGCTAGGTCTTGTTGAAACCATTCAGAGTGTGCAGTTTTCTGACATGTCTTTGATCCCAAGTTGTGACTATACACCATTCCCTCGAGCTTGGATCCCCGAGCATGAACAATTGTTGTTTGAGTATGTCAAATTACAAGACCCAAGATTCTTTTCTGAACTTCTTAGATTAATTAAAACACAAGGTGTAAGCTTATCCCACAATGAAATATCTCAAATCATTTGGGACTTTAAGACTCTTGGTTTATATCGGTTTAACATTGAGCCAGAAAAGCAATCATAGTCGTAGAAATAATATGTTGGCAGATTAAGATCTAAAGTTGTAATCTCGACTATTCCGGCTATCGGGTATCTATTGATGTCTTAATGAAGGGGAAGTTGCACATTTTGTAAGTTGCATATGTTGCCAAAGTTGAGGAAGTGTACGGGGTTGGTGCCAGGGCGGTTACGGGGATGTGCGGGGTGGTCGACGGAGCAGGGCCCCAAATTTAAGAGGCCCCCAACTTCTAATATATAGTTATTAGTTTCATAAAATAATACTCTCTCTGTTTTTATTTACTTGCTATATTGGACCAAAATATGTGAAAGTTTTTTGGTCCATATGTAGCAAGTAAAAAAAGACGGAGGAAGTACAAAGTTATTGTTAGAGTACTGGTTAACTCATTATGAGTATACTCCCAAAGGTACCAAGTTTAATTCCTCTCACTATCAACTTTTAAGTTTTTTTTGAAATACTTCAAAGGTCCCAAGTTCCAACTATCACAATTTATTAAATGCTCTCATTTTCTCCTCCCAACATATCATTAAGTCAGATTTTTTACTTCAATTTATTATCGTTTTCCCAAATTCTCATTTTTTTATCCTCATTCCAAACTTTTTCTATCTTCAATAAACAATAAACAATTATCATCATTCTAAAATAGAATTGATTATCCATTCAAACCATCATCTATCTCCCAAATTTTCATTAACGTAATTTTTTTAATCATATTTGTCGAATTTTATAATATAGCGAATTTTATTTACCAAACGAAATTAGGTATTTATTAGAAAAAGGACCTCATTTTGAGAAGTTGCACAGGGCCCTGTAAGAATTATATTATTATAGCTCCAGCTCTGACTTGCTGCATGAGATTAAAACTAGTTAAGGATTGAGCTCATCAGATCCCTCTAATCCATTTAAAAGTATATTGAGCACATTATAGGTCTGCAGTCTGCTTTATAAATATCATTAACTTGTTCATCGCATAACGGAACTTAAAGGACTGGGTTTAATTAGGTATTGTTTCGTCATTTATGATGGATCTCGTCATTTATGATGGATCTGTAACGTATTCATTTGATGTTGATAAGTAGCTTTTTTTTGCTACCATTCCAATATTAATGAATGGGCTACCTTGGAGCTGTGAATTTAAACAACTTGGAGGACTTGATGGCTAGTATACTTAAGGGTGTCAATTCATGTTGGCGGTGCAGGTTTGTATTGACCCAATCAATTCAATTTAGATTAATTCCAGTCTTTTCTTCCGTCTGATTCAGTCCAATTCAGTTCAAGTCATCTCGGGAGCAAGTCAAAACAGTGTGTTCTACGTTCGGGAACAATTCAGTTCATTATTGGACCATCTTGGCCAGATCAACTTCAGTTCAATCTCAACCGGATCATGTGAAGCCAACTTCGAAAGATGTCGCGATCTTTGTCGGGTTAATTTTGGGCTATTTAATGTTCTTGTGAACATTATTGTCACTTTGAATGAAATCTAAAAAATTCGTGATAACATTCTTGTGAAATCTAAAAACCGTTTTCTTCATTATCGGTGAGCTCTTCATCTTCTTCTTCACCATCAACCTGCTGTTGCATGACCTCGGGATTACATTCAATTGACTCCCATATCTGATCAGCCAAACAGTATCCATATTTGCTTTTCTAGTTGTCATACATACTATGATATTCTCTTTGTTCCATGATTTCAACCTGCTTGTATCAATGGAATCCGTAGATCGAGCGGCGAAGCCACGGTGGGTTCAAAGGGGTTCATTGAACCTAGTCAAAATCTTGGGAAAAACTGGAAATTTTCGGGATTTTCTTTATTATTTAAAAAAATTAAAATTTCCTTATATACAATTTGTAGCAACAAAGAAACAAAGCAAAAGGTACAGCTCAATGGTTCATCAGGGCTAACTTAATTGTAAAAGGTTGTGGGCTCAATTCCTCTTATGGACATTTTTTCCTCAAAATTACACTCTTTCCCCTTGAAAAGTTCTATACTAATGGCCATCATTTTTATACTTTTATTTCTATAATGATTTTAATTTAATATATTGTTTAAATCTTAGTTTCATTGTTCTTGGGTATTTTAATTTCTCGATTGAATTATTGAAATTTGAGATTCACATGTTGATTGAAATGTTAATTGAAACTTTGTTAGTTATTTTTTTGTTTTTTAACTTTTTTTTTCAATTTTTTATTTTTTATTTTTTATTGCTACTTGGCAACTTGTTAGTTTCATTGTGTTCATGTTGTTAGTTGTCAATTGTTAATTTGTTATTAGATATATTAGTTTCATTCACTATTAGATTTGTTATTAGTGTACATTTGTATTGATACACGTTTTGAAATCCGCTATTATATCCGACCATCCGACTTTATACTCGAATGCCCGAAGACTCGGTCTTTGAATAAGCTTGAACCCACTCAATAGAAATCCTAGATTTGCCACAGCGTAGATCATGTAAACGTGTATAGTTGTGCAGAGTACAACACGCAACAGTAATTTATAATTCATAACATAAATCCATTTATAGCATACTTTTAAGGATCTTCCACCAATTTTTCAGTACCGCGAAAACCCGCTCAATAATATTTCGACAAGAAGAATGTCGGTAATTGAATTGCTCAAACATTCAATGTGGTGGACTTCCTTTTTCTGAAATCGGGCAAATAATGCCTCATCCCAGGTCCTGCGATGTGGACTCATGTACCCGAGTGTATTAGGATACGTTGAATCAACCACATATTATTTTCCTTTAAAACAATACAATCATTCGTGTTAATTTACCAAAATTATATATTTTTCGTTTTTTATTTACAACAATTTAAGTTATGAAGGTACCAGACAGCGGGTGAGGGAATCCCATTGTTTTATCACCTATGCTTCGCCTCCATACGGTTGAACCATGTGCATTACAGTCATAGCCTACATTAATGTGAGTGAATAACATGTTCAATGAACACACAACCATCACATTCCATCATTTATCTCTTTTACGATCTCTAAAGGCCTTGCCTATAGTATCTAGAACACGTGACTGTATAAGGGTATCGTCTATGGCACCGACACAATCCTGTTAATACTAGTTTGATGTCATTACATAACCACTATACATAAATATTAAAAAGTTATTTAAACTACTACTAATACCTTAATACTAGTTTGATGTCATTACATAACCACTATACATAAATATTAAAAAGTTATTTAAACTACTACTAATACCTTAAAGAACTGCCAATACTTGTGATTGTTTTGGATTTCTGGAGGTGTGTCATTCAAACTTTAATATGGACGAATAATTTGACTTGAAAATTTTTCCAATGCATCTAATACCTCATGGAAATACTTCGAAATAGTTCATAGGGAGTGTTGAAATCTTTCAGCAGTGTCACGAACGGAAGAAGGTTTGGCTAGAATGTACAAACATACAACAAGTTGCTCTTCAATGTTCATACGTTTGCCATTACCATCTACCAACAGTTGTTGTGCTCTAAGGTCATTAGCAAGACTAATATATATTTCCGCACTCAGCCAAATCTGTTCTTTGCATAAGTTAGGGTGGCCTGTCAAGAGCCTATGCACCCATTGATACCCCATTTCGCCTCCCGAATGCAAAGGTAACCGTTCTACTGGGATCGTCAATGTCCTTAGTTCATGCAACGCTAAACATTGTTCCACTTCATCATCATCTATTCTACATAAGCAATATAAACATACAATGAAACATGTATTAATCAAAGTAATAACATTTGTATAATTAAAAATAATAAAGTTGCACATATCACTACACCAAAGTTCATTCAAAAGGGTACCATAAGTTCATACAAACACACATAACACAAGTAAAAAGAGTGCAATGTAAAGAGTTTTGCACAACAAAAACAAAAGGTCCAAATTTGTATGAAACTAAAGCATAACACAATTATAAAGAGTGCAATCTAAACATTTTTGCACTATTAAAACATAATCAGCAACCCATTGAGTGATCCGAATAGTACAACAACCCTGGCTTGTACATAGGATCATCATCAAAAGTGCAATGCTTCCTCAAGAAATGAAGTCTTCCGTTGTCAGTACGCATAGAGGTGAAAAGATCGACTGAAGCAGGTGTCCTGCCTAAGCTATCAAGAATAACCACAGCAAACGATTCCCCATACCTTTCAACAATCCTCATAGGGGTCTTCAAGATATTAAGAACCTCATCATAAGTTTTTTTGGGTTTAGAAGATTGACTCACAGTCTATCGCCTCATTTGATCAAGACATGCATCAATATCCTTTTCTCTAGACCGTATAGTAGACGGTTGGGATGCAGTGTCCATGCTCTTACGCCTTCCACGCCTTCTACTTTGGATAGGGACAACGAACTGCTGCAACTCATAGTTGTGGGTTTCAACTTCTTGGACTACTTCAGCAGCTTCAGCTTCGGGTGTTACACAAGTTTCAGGTCCATCCGTTTGCACTTCCTTTCCTTTATTGGCAAGTGATGCTGTTGTATACATCTTTTACCCGTTGCATACCCACTACGCAAAATCTTATCCCATTCCACCTCATTCTCTAAAGGAGTTTTCAAAAAGCCTTTTGCTATGGATTTATATTTTTGTCACAAGATAAAATGTGGCATAATTCAAAATTTCAAAGTTGTATATCAGTTGAAGGAGTAAGTAAAAGTATATTGAATGCAAATTTATACAGAAAATTAATCAACATGTACCTTAGCAAAGGCTTTCCATTTTTCACAATGAACATCAACTTCCGGACAACCATCTTCAGTCCATCCAATACCGGCCAGTCCACTTTTTTAAATTCATTCCAAGCTTTGTGTCTCTCTTTCATAATGGTGAACTAATTCTTAACCGAAAGGGGTTTGTAATTCATCTTAGTTCGGAGGTTTAATGACGAAACAACATTAACCCAATTAGTTTACCCATCCGCGGGAGAGACATGGTCCGGCAGGATTCCCAAAAGTATCATGTTAACTTCCGGAGAGAAAGATGCACGTTGGGTAGTCATTGCAAACAAAATTTCGCTAAACAATATCAAAAATAAAAGCATAGATATTTAAAAATAATTATCAATCCAAATATCCAATAAACTAATTATTATTCTAACAAACTAATTATTGAACCACAAGGAGATTTGCCACCCCTTTTTTCCGATTTACCATAAAATCAGTAATTCTATATTAATATGATAAAGAAAACATCACACATGAATTATGTGATAATATTACTGATAACCATTAAACCTTGCCTTCGGCACTGTATCAGGCTTAAGTGTCATCCATAAGAATCCAACTGAACAACCATTGCAACTTATTTGATCATTAATTACATAATAATCTAACAACATATTATGAGACATATTATTTTTGAATTGGAGCAATTACGGAGAATTGGAACTTTATTTACCTCAATTGATGAACAACTGTAGTAAAATTAGTTTAGCTCCGTAACAATTAGACACAACTAAACTTACAACAAAATCGCAGAGCAACAAATAGTGTAGTACTCAATACTAAATTTTTGACACAATCATAACAAAAAAATTAGATATGAGAATATGACAATACTAAACTTTTGACAAAATCTTGACTAAAAAAGCAATTGTGTCAAATAGTTTTACATATATTAGATCTAATTCATACTTATTCTAGAATTAAACATAAATAATTTCATCCAAAAAACAAAATAGAAAAAAAAAAAAAAAAAAAAACGTGAGAATTTGACAGGTAGCCATTCACGTTAAAGGAAAAGCAACAACATTCACACATAAATAGCAACAACATTCAACAATAATGCAAAAGAAGAATTCGAACAGTCAAACACTCCAAATCATCAAAAATTTCCCAATTGACAGCATTACATGCACATTATCATTCTAAAAAATCATAATTAAATCAATTGTAACAAAAATTCTAATTTAATCATACAAATATATGGGAAACCATAGATCAACCACAGCAATCATAAATGTTTAAATCAATTATTAAAAACAAAATCACAAAGCAATTAAACAAGGTAAAAGTAACAAACCTAGACTTATGAATCTTTGGCGAACAGCTTCCGGCGATTAATCGATGACCGGCTTTCCGATCTTGGGGGAAGGAGGCGGGCGACTGAAGTGTGTAATTGTTTAAGCTTTGGTTTGAAGGTTTGAGATTCAATTGACTTAAGAGAGAGAAAGCTAGATGGGTTTTGTTTTTTTGGTTCGAGTACAAAGTGTAATAATTGATTGTGGTACAGCATAACTATTTTTGGAGGGGAGGGTAATCACTGTGATTTGTTTGGGAGCAAATCACATGTGGGTTCAGTAGCATAATTGTAAAAATATAGGTATTTTTGGTTATTGACTGTCAGTTAAAGTTAACTGACATCCACTAACCTTAACTAACTATTTTCAACAAAGTTTATGGTATTTTATTATTTTACTCCTGTGATTTGTCAAATAACCAAATCACAGTGATCTTTTGGTATTTCCTCCTATTTTTGTATTTTTCTTATTTTGTATTTTTTTAACTTTCTTTTTAACTAAAAACTTATTACATATATTGTTCTAAAATATGTTTTTTTTCAATATAATAGAATGCATAAATAAATACTCATGGATTATCATGTAATCATGCATACTTGAACATGCTCATTGCGTATATATTATTTTATAATTATTAATGGAATATTATTGTTATATAATCCCTAATCCATATTAAGAATAATTAATCAAAACTATAAACTTTCAGTTCAGTTCAGTTACAATCAGTTCAGTTCATTTGTTTTCAACTGAAGTAAACAGGCCATTAGTCTAGCTAATATATCTTCTCTTTTGTGGTACATTGTTTAGTTAATGTTTTATTAATCTGATATCCTAGAGATTTTATTTGATATCGATGTAGTATATCTAAAATGTATTATGTGCACACTTTCACTAGTTGATAATATATTAATAGGTAAAGATGAAAGGTGATACACATACAACTATTGTTTGTGGGTCGCCATATACATTGCCAATCACAATTGAACACATCACTAGCACAAAAGAAAAAGGGGGAAAAATTGAAAATTTATTGTAGATAGACCTCTTTAATATACCCAATAACATATTGGCAACACAAATTTTATATGAAATCTACATACAACTATTGTATGTGCAGCCTTTACCTGCAAAGAACTATCCTTACTCTTTAAAAACTCTCCAACTCTTTAAACTGTTTAATGAACAGAAATACAATGATTTTGGTGAGTTGAGGGGTGATTAATCAATATCAGATATTGCATATATCTTGGGTGTTTTAGTCCATTGTTGTGAACATATGTGAGGGGTCCCTACCCTTTAACTATTATAATAATAGAACAGTACTAGATATTGCCATATATCTTATATTGCATACTACTTCCCCTGGTGAGTTGGTGTTGTGGGCTCTTCAATTGCTGAGGTGTGTCTTTGTGGTGCTTCCACTTGCAATTTGATTTGCTGACATGTGCTCCTCTAATGCTTACACCTTTATTTTGATCCACGTTGGTTTGGTTGTTTCTTCTTATTTTTTCTACCTTTTATGATGTAGATCATAATTTGTCTGGTTATTGTTGCAAACCTTCTGCAACTGAACCAAATTTCCTTGCATGCTTGTAATTTTCATTAGTTTAACCATTCATTATTTATTCATTATACTTCTTCTGTGCTAAAATAACTCAAATCATCATCAAATTATCATGATCAAATTTATCAAAGTTATCGGTTCATCAACTCAAATCATCATCATCAACTTCGGCCAGATTCAATTCAGTTCCTCAGATTAATCAATTGCTCAAATTAAAGTAATCAAATTCAAATTCAGCTAAATTCATCAATCATCAATCAGGTTCATCAAATCAGTGAAGTTCAATTAATTGTTCAGATGAAATAGAATCAAATTTAGTTTTATTGTAATTATAATTTATAATTTATAAGTAGTTTGGATATGATTAGTGGCATTTCACTCATGTAATTAAGCAGTAGCATCTTACTGTATTTATTATTTTTGGATTTGCATGTTTTCTTAAATTAATTAATTAAAATTTTGGAGGATTGCATGTAAATTAAGCGGCAACAGTATAGCTTATTCATTATTATTTGAACTCAATCTCAATTTAAGTAGCATGCAAACCCAAAAATAATACGAGAACATGTTCTATCAGTAGTTTGGATATGACAAAGAACTGTGGCATTTCAGTAAAAGTAATTTAACTGTAGCAGCTTAGGATACTTTAGTTTTTTTGGGTTTGTATTTTAGTGTGTTTGGATTTGCATGTTATGTATTTTTGGAGGATTGCATGTAAATTGAACAAATTGGATGTTGTTGAAATAATATGAAGGACAATTGGGTGGCTAACTGAGGTATGGTATGAAAAGGGAATTGTTGCAGAGATTTTGGAAAGTCTATTGTTGATTCAGAGTATGGCTGTCCTTATTTTAGGGTGTCAGAAAAGCTTGTGTCTTTAAAAAGATAATGTTACAAGTAAGTATATGGTCTTCTCTGTTGTTATGTTTACTCAGAATATTAGAATTTTAAAGCAGTTGTTGGGGAACTATTCCTACTACTGTCTAAAGAGTAAAACAGTGGAAAAGACATGGTATAGGTTTAATATAGAATTTGGAATATTAATTTAGGCATTATTGATATTCATTCCCATTGTGGTTTCTTGGGCTTTTGAGGCACATTGTTCAGCTATTATGGCAACAATTTTTTCCCATTTTTAAAATTTCTTGTTTTCTTTTTGCTTATTTGTATTTGCAATAAATAACTTGTTATAGCTTGATGACATATTTGGTATCTAGATTAGTTTGTTTTAACGGGCTATATCTTTGTCTAATTTGATTGGTTTACAAGTACATTGATTCATTGTTGTTGTTTAATGGGGTTTGTATTTATTGTATGTTGGGATTTTTATAAAAACTTTTAGGAAATCAAACACTGTAATTCTAATATGCAGTTGGTATATTCGTGTGCCTGTAGATTAGTTTTGGTGGTTGGATTGGTAGTTTCTTGGTGGAAAGGTATGATATGTTGTTTCCTTCTATTGTTTGGGTGTTTTAAAAGGATATTAGAATCAGATTAGGCTTATCATTTATAATGGATTGGGGTTATAGATTTGGTTAGGTTCAAGAGTTTGTGTTAAATGTATGTCTTAAAGGAATTGTTGTTATAAAGGTCTAGCCATAAGTTTAGAGCTATGATGAGTATTAGTAAATGTGAAACTATATATATGCTATGATGTGTTGTGTTGCAATACATTATTACTTCTAATAAGATTGAGTTTTTTAGTTTTATAAAGGAAAAAGTAGAAAGAGTGTTGCCTGATGGAGATGAGCACCAAAGAGTTCACAAAAATGATGATATTATAGATGTAGCTGTGGAAAAAGAAATTGAAGCTTCAAATTGTTCTCTGTCGGTCCAAGTGTCGTCGAAATACACGAACATTGTCACAATTAATCATGATCTGTTGTGCACAGAGCTCTACGGTTAGTATTTTTGGTGATCAAATATTTAGCAAAAAACCTTGTCCTGTTTAGTAGGTTTGACAACACTGATGTTTGCTGTATGTGCATGTAGATATTCCCGGAGCTGTGCTTTTCGTGTCAAAACCTAGAATTATTGGAGATAGTGTTAACAGTCAGGATGTTTTACCCGAGGTGTATTTGATAGATAACAGGTTAGTATTTGTTCACGGATTGTTGTTTCCTTCTTAGAAATGCATGTATATTTTGGAAAATGAAAGGTTCCTTCTACTGATTATTGGTTGGGTATTATTATTGCACTTGTGATGTGCCTTTGCGTTTTGTGATGTGGAATAATTTTTTAAAGTTGAATGGGAGTGTACTTGCTGCAGCTGCAGACGCCGGGGATATAGTGGTGTTAACTTGCTTGGTTGGCACCACATACAATGGTAATTGTTTTTGGCAACCGACATTATCAATATATTTATCATATTTAAAAAGAGTTAAGAATGCTAGAATATAGTTTCAAAACATGTGTTAGGGTTTGCGTTAACACATACACCTCGTACTTCCGTGACAAACTACCAGAAGAAATGCAGCCTAAGGTTATTAACGAATGGTTAGTCTATTTGATTATTTTTGTGAAACCTCAAAATTAAAATAGATTAAATGGATATTCTTTTTAAATATGTTGGTAAAGGCGCATAATATTCATTAAATTAACTTAGTTAGTTTCAAGTGTAGGTTGAATGAACGGAAAGTTTGGCTTTCTCAAAAGAGGATGAGCTTGTTTGAATTGGAGGCTACAGCTACGACCTTTCTTCAGATGCAAGTGTGTTTCAATAGATATGTGCTTAGGATATGATGAAGATATGTTGAAATTAGACATAGGGATTTCTTCTGAATGACTTTACCTTGTTTTCTTTTTTAGGATTCAAAGGAACTTGGGCCGATTAAGTTTGGCATGGATGAATCACAAGAGAGTGCTAGAGAACAAAGTTACATTGTAACATTTCCGACAAATTTGAAAGAGGTTTTCTCAAATTACCACCCTATTTCAGCAATAGTTTGACAGCTGAGAACTTATATGGTACTTAATATTAGTTTTTGAGATGAATGCATGATACTAACGTAAGTTCTAGAAAGTAAAATTGAACTGATAATATTTACTTTTGTATTATGTTCCGATAGATTGTTGGAGTTGTCATTTACATTTCTCAACGTAGGAAAGGGGAGGCTGTTGATGGGGATGGTGATGCACTACGAGATGTATACATGATAGACCAGAGGTTTTTACACTTATTTTGTCAGCCTTGTTTCAATTTATTATTTGTCAAACTACCTAGCTTTTTACCTTTGTATGACTATTTTGATGGTTTACTTTGCAGTACCAGCCATTGCGCATAGTAGTTCGAAACACATTTATGAAAGGAATATATGCAATGCCACCTGATACACGGAAAATATTCGGGATAAGTGATGTGATTATTGATAGGAAATCGCCAACCACACAAGTGAAGCAACTACTTCGGTTTTCTCTAAAGCAAAACACCAAGAAAAACGATCTAGGTCGAATAATTTGTATGAATTAATTAAAGCTATGCACCCTTAATTCTTAAAATTATCCTCACAAGAATCTAAAGCCTAAGCACCAACTCTTAATATGCTCGAATTTTCCTCACACTTGAAAAATTCTCACACTCGGTTTTGTGTTTCTTTTGTAGAAAACAAATAAAACTTAAACAATAATGTTTATTGATCTCTATAATCTGAATTTTACAAACTAATGTTGAGACTATTTATAGGCATAATCATAAAAAAAAATCGTCCCACCCTAGTGACTTATCTATGACTCACAAGATAAGATTGCCACATCAGCACTACATGTTATTCTCATCTTGCTAACAAATACTAACAAACTATATCTAAACAAAAAATATCCTAACAAACTTATAATACCTTGCAAAACAAGATAATCAACAAATTACAACCAGATTTAAACAAAAATATGACACTAGTGGAAAACACCCTATTTGCTGCGGTCAAATACCCCCTTTTTGCTTCGGTCAAATACCCCCTTTTTACTGCGCTTTTTGGCCGCAACAAATGTAGGAGCAAATACCTCAATTTCCCACTAAATTTTTACTAGTATTGGCTGCGTTTGCTATGCTTGACTGCAGCAAATAGTTGGTTTCCGACCAAATTTATAGCTATTTTTAGCTTCTTTCTTCTTTAATAACCGCAGCAAATAGTTGGTTTTCCCGCTTTTTTTTATTTTATATTATTAATTAAACATAATTACTAATAATCAATTAATGTAACCTATCACATATATTGTTTAATAATTACTAGCTTAATGATAACAATAACAATAAATTAAAATATACTTTGAAAAATGATAGAGACAATAATTATATATAATAATATCGACAATATTAATAACACAATATCTCGTCAAAAGATCTGGAACAATTATTAAACTAATAATATAATTACAACTTAAAATTACAATATAATGTATCAAACGTATCCTTAGCTTACAAACAATATAATGTAATGAAACTAGCTACCTTCTCTCGAACTTGTGCAATTTCTTCAACAGTGAACGGGCCTCGCCGAGCTAATGAGCCGACAACCTTCAATAAGTAAATTCAAATTTTACAGGTATTAGTATTGAATTACGAATATAGAACGAATTGAAAAGAAAATTAAAAACCACAAACACAACATAACAGCAACAGCAAGCACAACATCTACAAAATGTTAGGCAGGACTCTGTCCCTGTGGCTGAAAGGGATTGGGTGCAGCATTTGTTGGTTGGATGATGGGAGGGGACTGGTAGAGTGGTGATTGTAATAGAAGGTTGTTTTGGTTGCTCTAGGCAGTTGTTTTGCTGTTTTGGGTGGTGAAGTAGGGTGCTACTGCTTATTTTCCTCTATTTTATGGTGGTTTTTGTGGTGTTGTTGTGAGCTAGTGTGTGTAGTTTTGTTTTGGTTTTACTGATGAGGCTTAGTGAGGTTGTGGAGTTCTCTTGGTTTGCAGACTAGGAACTGCAGTAATGTGGCATTGCAGGTCTGCTGAAAGTGCAGGTTTTAGCTGCTTTTTTTTTCTGGCTATTTCTTGGATGTGAGTGGCAGGTTTTGTGGTTTTGATGCTGCTGATCTATGAGACTACAGCTGTTTCTTTTTTTTTTTTTTTTTTTTTTTTTTTTTTTTTTT
>PYUH01000076.1:544485-560534 GCA_016808085.1 Suaeda aralocaspica
TTTTTTTTTTTTTGCTGATTTTGTGTGGAGTTTGGGGTGTGCTACTGGTTGGTAGGCTGTGGGGAAAGGGGTGGTTTTGGAGAAAGGTTTTTTTTTGTGCAGTCTGATGTTGAAAGCTTGTATGAAGGCTGTTGTTCTGGCCTGCTATGGGTTTTGGAGTCCCTTTTGGTGTGGCTGGTAGCTTACTGCAGTCTGCTGTTGTTGCTTATTGTAGGTTTGCAGCTAAGTTTGGTGTGTTGGAGTATGAGGTTGTTGCTGCAGGACCCTGGTGCTGCTGTGTTGAATGGTGGTCTAAACTGGCATGGTTGCAGAGGTTTTGAACTGCAGGGGTTGCAGTTGTGTTGGGTGGCAGTTTGCTGTTAGGCAGCTACTGGTGCAAGGCAGGTTGGGTAGGTGTTAGGACTGTTAGTGAGTTGTGTTGTTTTGCTGGGGTTGCAGGTGTTGTGAAGGCTGTTTTTTGAGTTGAAGGCATACTGAGGCTGCTGTTTAGACATGATATGGGAAGTATAGCTGCTATAATGCAATTGTACTCTCATAGTGTGACTGATTTTCAGTTGTGTGCTTTTAGCTGTTTAGGCTGGTGTTTGCAGTTGTTTGGTTGTTGCTTTTAGCTGCTGCTGTGGGGAGGTTGTTGAGTGGCTGTGTGGCAGGCTGTTTGTGCAGGCTTTGGTTGCTGTTGGCTGTACTTCAGTAGTGCTGGATGTGCAGTTTTTGAAAATGCAGGTTTGTAGTGTGGTGAAGCTTAGAGGGCTGTTGTTGTTTTGTGCAGACAGTGAGGTGAAGGCTGGCTAGTGGTGGCTTTGGTTTTTTGTCTTGGTGTTTTTTGTCTTGTATAGTTTTGATGTACTGCTGTTTTTCTTAGTTTGCGATAGCACTGTTTGTATAGTTGAGCTGGTTTTTGGACTACTTTAGTGCAAACCTGAGTCGGTTTTAGCACTGTCTTGTATAGTTACAGCAAGCACAACAGCAGCAAGCACAACAGCAGAACACAGCAGCAAGCACAACAGCAAGCAACCACAACAGCAACAGCAGAACTACAGCAGAACAGCAAGCTAGCAACCAGATTGAATGCAGAACTAGAACTAGAACTAGTGCAGGCTGCTAGCTACTTGTGTAGGTTTTCAGGGAAGTTAGTGCTGTGGTGTTTGATATGCAGAAGTGAAGGTTGGGAAATGCAGTTTGCTTGATGAAGGCCTGAGCAGTTCGGGTTCAAATTGAAACAGAAACAGAAACAGCAGCAGAAACAGAAACAGCAAGCAAAAACAGGTTCGGGGTGGGACAGACGTAGAAAAAGCATGCCCGAATTGGCCTACACTTGCCCGAATCGGCCGAGATTTGCCCGAATTGGTCGAGACTTACCCAAATCGGGCGAGACTTGCCCGAATCGGCCTCGAATTGACCGAATCGGCCAAGACTTGCCCGAATCGGCCGAGACTTGCCCAAATCGGCCTAGACTTGCCCGAATCGACAGAGATTTGCCCGAATCGGCCGAGACTTGGCGGAATCGGCCTACACTTGCCCGAATCGGCCTCGACTTACCCGAATCAACCGAGACTTGCCCGAATCGGCCGATAGTTACCCACATCGGCCAAAACTTGGCTGAATCAGGCAAGATGTGCCCAAGTTAAAGGAGTACCCCATATTCATGCTCAACCACACAAATTATTGTTTCTAGCATCAAATAAAGAAAGCTTACATACTCACCGTGGTCTAGTCATCTGATGCCGTGCAACTTGAAATGATATCTAGCATATACCTCATGACATAGTAGCCACAGTCGACGCTGTTTTGTTGTTGTGCACACTATAAACAATGATAAATTAGCATTGTAAACCTTACAGCACTTCGGAAATTTTCAAAATACATCTATTGAATGAAACTACTAAAAATACCTCGACATTTATCAACTTAGGAATTGAGCCACTTGGGGTAATACCAATCTTCCTCATAACACTACATAACCATAAAGAATAGCATTTGACAAATTTGTTAGTAACTTATAGGCACTTTAGACACATATACACAAACAAACATTTATTACTTATTTACCTATTCAACCATGTTATGATCATATATTTCTTTGGTAGTTCAGTACGACACGAGTCAAAGATATATACCGTGTGCGTCCAAGGAGAAATGAGTAGAAGGACCCAATGCATTCTACAAGAACAATGCCAGCATGTAAAAATGACACTTTGTTTCCGATTACAGTATACAGTATGGAAATACTTTACTACTATTGTGTAGTTAAGATTCGCATACCTCTATAGGTACGGTGCTAGAACAAACTTTCTCTTGGATCGCATTGCTTCAACAACACCGCGCTCTAGGTAATCTTTTACTTCTGCTGGAATCTTTAAGCATCGTTGATCATGAATCTCATACGGACATAACCAACCGACCTTCAAAATTGTCTGGCACCCATCCAAATCCACATACAATGCACTATTACAAAAAAATGTTAGTCACTTAGGCCGATTAAAGACGTTCATGCACAACGATTAATTACAACAGAAACATGTGAGTAATGTAATTAAAGTCATTGTAACTACTTACCTCATGAAAGCTTGTAATATACCAATCGATGTTAGTCACTTAGGCCAGGAAGTCAGCAACGTCTCCTCGTGTAATCCAAGTATCCGTGTCTTCAAAGTAGTGAAATTGTGTCTTATTCAACACCACTTTGAGAGACACATTTGCGGGTTCGTCCTTCAAACATGTGTACAGCCAAGTACACTCTTCCGTCAAACTTCCAACCACTTCATCATTAACTAACTGTTGTGCTTCCCCGGGAGTGGAACCTTTGGAGGAGATTTTTTTTTGTGGGCGTTCAATCTTTTTTGGAGGTTCTTGTTTATCAATCGAGTTTGCCTTGTTCTTAGCAGATGCCACCATTTTTCCTTTACAGTCTCTTTTGTTCCCTCCATCTTGCTTCGGCTTCTTTGGACACAACTTCTGCAAAACCTATATAATACCTCAAAAGCTTAAAATAAACCATACTTCATACTTTCTTTATTAAAAACAATCAAACATTCTTGTTCAAAATAAACCAAATGTATTGGGGAACTAAAAGATTGAAAATACCTCCTCTGAAAACCGCACCCAAGCGCGTGGCCATGTAACAAATGAACCTTGTGCTTGAGCTACGGTGTTAATGTCATATTCAACCCTTGCCACTGGGAGTGCATAATCTTCCATTCCATTGACAACTTCATTAACGGCGACCCGAAATTCTGAATCTTCTACTTTTTTGAAATGACTGACCCCATCATTGTTTGGAGGTTGTACACATCCATACGCAACCTCAACTAAGTCTCCACATTCCTCATCCCAATCCATAGGAAGCAGTAAAATGCATGGAGTCTCCTCCTACCACGTGCATATAAACATATATGTTAACTAAGAGTGGAAATAGACTTTCATAACATGTTTTAAATCACTAAATNCGTGTTTTAAATCACTAAATAACTATGATTGAAATGAATCGGTACCTTTACATCAGGTAATGGGGGATCAGGAGTCCTCTTCGTCATTTTAGAGGTGCCATGTTTGCTTAACTTATCAGGAACTTGAGCCATATTCAATTCCACAACGTCCTTCAACCCCAACTTATCTAAGAAGGAATTAAATTGAGAAGACATCTGATGGGTGACCTTTTGCACCTCCTGTTCGACCAACTCTTGCACTTTCTTCTCCATCTCCAATTCCATCGTGGAGCTTGAACTACGTGATTGTGAGGAAACACCAAGACCTTTCTTGCTGCCTAAACGGACACCTCCTCGTCCTCTTACTCGACCTTGGTGATCTTTCCCCACAACCATCACCAAAGCATCTTTGCCAGGTTCAGGCTTAAACTCACCCTTTGCCTCCTTCTCTTTCA
Source organism: Suaeda aralocaspica (assembly GCA_016808085.1). Taxonomy (NCBI): domain Eukaryota; kingdom Viridiplantae; phylum Streptophyta; class Magnoliopsida; order Caryophyllales; family Amaranthaceae; genus Suaeda; species Suaeda aralocaspica. Next base: position 548,366 of record PYUH01000076.1, read on the forward strand.
ATCCAATCTGCACAAACGCCAATTGACAGTTTTAAGTAAAGATGAGCAAAAACAGACATTGGGGAGCAAAAACGGAAATTGGGAAGCAAATACGGAAATCATACCACAACATCGGCAATTTTCTTCACGGACGGATTTGAGATGGTCCTTTTCCCGGATGAATCTCGACCATGTAGAGAGCAATACCAATCAACGACCCTATCACCAATAAGTGTGATTGATGAGGAGGATCCACCGGATGTGGTTGCACCACATGACACCACCTTCTGATAGAATCCCTCGTCATACCAAACCTTTTTTGATTGGTTGTAGGTTCGTCTACCCATGTGATGATAAGCTAGTTTTTTTTGGCACTTGTAGAAGCCTTAGCACGTTTTTCCTATCATGTACGATCGAATTCAAAGNTTATCATGTACGATCGAATTCAAAGCTATAATGTGCACGTAATAAGCATTGTAAAACGAATAACAAAGTACGAACATGACAACAAAGGAAAATAAAGATCAAATAAAATATGTTCAATTACAACTTCTTTTGGTGTAGTCTTTTGTGCCACAAATTCTGACCAAATGTCCGGGGTCAAGTGGGGGNCGTCCGGGGTCAAGTGGGGCTAAATATCCCACGGCATTTTGTCATTTTCCGCCTTGTCTCCCTCACCTTCCACACCCTTGCTTGTGTTTCCTCTCTTCCTCTTCTTTGTGATCCACCGACTCACTAACTTTGATTTAAAATCTCTAAACCTTTGAGCAAATGCCGAATAGAAAACATTCTTCTTTTGTTCATCAGGCTCAATGTGAAACAAATTCTGCACAGCTAAGAGGGAAGTTGTTAGTACTATATGATTTAAAAAAAATAAAGAATAAGGATACTATATGCATAAGTGCTTAAAAATTTACCACTGTATCTTCCCAACAAGATTTCTTTAGACCTTCATCTACATCCTCCCATTTATCTAAGATCGAAAGTTTTCGAACACAAACCCCAACATGTGTTCCATACCTAGTCCTCCACTTTCCCGTAGGTTGCCCGTATACATCATACTCCAAGTGCATTGGTTCACTTGCTTGCACGCCTTTAGATGGACCTCGAAGCTTCTGCGGCAATTTGGACTTAGAGCCTTGACTTGTTGATGGTACAATTGCAACATTTTGATTCACTACAGAGGGTAAAACTATTTGTTGTTCAAGAAGGAGGCTAGCTTTCTCAGCAGCGAGTTCATGCTCCTCGATTTTATCAAGTAACTTGTCATAAGCCACATCTTCCGGTTCCCCTTGATCCTCTTCTCTAGAGGCATCAAACGACGGATCAGATTCAGAGCATTGGCTGTCAGAAGTGCGTGTATCATCATCATCACTACCCATTGCCAAGCCAACCTAGCAAATGAATACCTGCAACACATAGGACCGAAAGAATAAAGTCATACTCAAGAATTCCGAATTAAAAAATTATCAATGAATTTAATAAATTCTCAACAAACATATACGGATATAAACAACATTACGAATAGGATCAAAAGCATATATGAGTATCCAATCGCAGTTATGATCAATCAATAATAGTGATTTTTAATAAATTGACATGCACTAAATATATATATAAATTGAATTCAGAAATTAAAAAACGATTGAAAACTTCATTTAAAATCAACATTACATTCAAGTTTGATTCAAATATAATCTCAAATACGGTTGACCCTAGGGGTTTTGATGTGATAAACACTACTACAATGGGTTACTTGTTTGATGTCAAGATAAACATATATAGTGCCGTTGTACCAACAGAAGAACTTGTCTCAAGTTCAGATGTCTCAATACGTATCGAAATAATTTACGTAATTCAGAAGATTTATACACTTGAGAATATTCAGAGAATATATGACAACAAGCTTCAAAGTATATTCTGAGAAGATATGGAAGATATATTCTAAAAGATACCATAAAAGATCTTTGAATATATTTGGAAAAATATACACAAGATTATGGTAACAAATCTATGTGAATTTAGATGGAGAATTAATCTAAATTACTTTATGAAGATATTCACCAAGATATTGGGAAGATATGAGCGTGAAAACAAGGAAGGAAATCAGAGAAACCCTACTTGTAACTTCACTATAAATACTGAAGATCAGAAGAGAAGTATTCAACCAAGACTTACGCACTTCATTGGAAGCAACAAGACTAGGTACAAGAGTCAGTTGTACTAGGATTGTGTTCAACTTTATAGTCTGCAATCTTGAGTTCAGGGAAGGGAAGTGATTTGAGTGAATCACTTGTAAAGAAAGAGAGAAAGAAGAACTCGTTCAGGGGAACAAGTTCAAGGGAATAAGTACTGAGTTGTACTAAAGAATAGAGAAGTACTGAGTTAGAGAATAGAGAAGTACTGAGTTGTACTTAGAGAATAGAGAAGTACTTAGTTTTACTTAGAGAATAGAGAAGGTTGGCCAAGCCACCAAGAGAGAAAGAGAAACATAAAGAGAAGAACTTGTTCAGGGGGAACTAGTTCAGGGAGAACAAAGTACTGAGTGGTACTTAGAGAAGTCCGTACTAACTAGGATTGTAACAGAGTCATTGGCCCTAGTTAGTAAAAAGAGAATTGAGTCAAAATCCCTAGTGGTCGAGGTTTTTTCCTTCCTATTGGGCCTAGGAAAGGTTTCATCGCTAAAATCGCGTGTTCTCTACTTGTCTCTCACTCTCTCTATACTTGTCTCTACTTTACTTGTCTCTAGTTTAATTATTATTGTTTGTCAAAACTAACAATTGGTATCAGAGCAGGTTCTCTTTTTGGTTGTGTGCAGGTAATTCTGACTAGTGAATCTTGGAACCATGGCAAACAACGAGGAACGACTAACTGAGGGACATTCCACCGTAAGGCCTCCCAACTTCAATGGGAAGTACTATCGTGAATGGAAAGCAAAGATGGAGACTTTTATTACTGCTGATAATTTCCAAATCTGGAAGGTGATTCGTGATGGTAATTTTGAAATTACCAAAAAGAATGAAAAAGGTGAACTTGTTCCTAAACCCGAAAGTGAATACGTAAAAGAGGACTATGAAAAAATTCAAATGAATGCTTCTGCACTAAAATACTTGCATTGTGGTCTTGGACCTCGTGAGTACGATCGTACGGCGGGGTGCAAGAGCGCAAAAGAAATCTGGGACTTTTTGCAAATAACTCATGAAGGAACAATTGAAGTTAAAAAATCTAAAATTGATTACTTAATGCAACAATATGAGATGTTTAAAATGGAATCTAAGGAAAGTGTTCAGGAAATGATTGTTAGATTTGGTAACATTGTTATTGAGTTGGAGTCCTTAGGGAGAGTCATTACTAATGAAGAACTTCTCTAAAGCAAACACCAAGAAAAACATCTAGGTCGAATAATTTGTATGAATTAATTAAAGCTATGCAACCCTTAATTCTTAAAATTATCCTCACAAGAATCTAAAGCCTAACACCAACTCTTAATATGCTCGAATTTTCCTCACACTGAAAATTCTCACACTCGGTTTTGTGTTTCTTTGTAGAAAACAAATAAAACTTAAACAATAATGTTATTTGATCTCTATAATCTGAATTTTACAAACTATTGTTGAACTTTTATAGCATAATCATAAAAAAACAATCGTCCCACCCTATGTACTTCTATGACTCACAAGATAAGATTGCCACATCACACTACATGTTATTCTCATCTTAACAATACTAACAAACTATATATAAACAAAAATATCCTAACAAACTTATAATACCTTGCAAAACAAGATAATCAACAAATTACACCAGATTTAAACAAAAATATGACACTAGTGGAAAAACACCCTATTTGCTGCGGTCAAATACCCTTTTTTGCTTCGTCAAATACCCCCTTTTTTACTGCGCTTTTTTGGCGCAACAATGTAGGAGCAAAACCTCAATTTCCCACTAAATTTTTACTAGTATTGGCTGCGTTTGCTATGCTTGACTGCAGCAAATAGTTTGGTTTCCGACCAAATTTATAGCTATTTTAGTCTTCTTTCTTTTTAATAACCCAGCAAATAGTTGGTTTTCCCGCTTTTTTTATTTATTTATTAATAAACTAATTACTAATAATCATTAATGTAACCTATCACATATATTGTTTAATCTTACTGCTTAATGATAACAATAACAATAAATTAAAATATACTTTGAAAAATGATAGAACAATAATTATATATAATATCGACAATTTAATAACACAATATCTCGTCAAAGATCTGGAACAATTATTAACTAATAATATAATTACAACTTAAAATTACAATATAATGTATCAAACGTATCTTAGCTTACAAACAATATAATGTAATGAAACTAGTCTACCTTCTCTCGAACTTGTGCATTTCTTCAACAGTGAACGGGCCTCGCCGAGCTAATGAGCCGACAACACCTCCAATAAGTAAATTCAATTTTACAGGTATTAGTATTGAATTACGAATATAGAACGAATTGAAAAGAAATTAAAAACCACACACACAACATAACAGCAACGCAACACAAACATCTAACAAATGTTAGGCAGGACTCGGTCCCTGTGGCTGAAAGGGATTGGGTGCACATTTGTTGGTTGGATGATGGGAGGGCTGGTAGAGTGGTGGATTGTATAGAAGTTTTGTTTGTTCTCTAGGCAGTTTGTTTTGCTGTTTGGGTGGTGAAGTAGGGTGCTACTGCTTATTTTCCTCTATTTTATGGTGGTTTTTGTGGTGTTGTTGTGAGCTAGTGTGTTGTAGTTTTGTTTTGGTTTTACTGATGAGGCTTAGTGAGGTTGTGGAGTTCTCTTGGTTTGCGACTAGGAACTGCAGTAATGTGGCATTGCAGGTCTGCTGAAAGTTTTAGCTGCTTTTTTTTTCTGGCTATTTCTTGGATGTGATGGCAGTTTTGTGGTTGTGATGCTGCTGATCTATGAGACTACAGCTGTTTTTTTTTTTTTTTTTTTTTTTTTTTTTTTTTTTTTTTGCTGATTTTGTGTGAGTTTGGGGTGTGCTACTGTGTTAGGCTGTGGGGAAAGGGGTGGTTTTGGAGAAAGGTTTTTTGTGGCAGTCTGATGTTGAAGCTTGTATGAAGGCTGTTGTTCTGGCTGCTCTATGTTTTGGAGTCCCTTTGTGGTGTGGCTGGTAGCTTACTACTGCAGTCTGCTTTTGTGCTTATTGTAGGTTTGCAGCTAAGTTTGGTGTGTGTTGGAGTATGAGGTTGTTGCTGCAGGACCCTGGTGCTGCTGTGTTGAATGGTGGTCTAAACTGGCATGGTTGCAGAGTTTTGAACTGCAGGGGTTGCAGTTGTGTTGGGTGCAGTTTTGCTGTTAGGCAGCTACTTGTGCAAGGCAGGTTGGGTAGGTGTTAGGACTGTTAGTGAGTTGTGTTGTTTTGCTGGGGTTGCAGGTGTTGTGAAGGTGTTTTTGAGTTGAAGGCATACTGAGGCTGCTGTTTAGACATGATATGGGAAGTATAGCTGCTATAAGGCAATTGTACTCTCATAGTGTGACTGATTTTCAGTTGTGTGCTTTTAGCTGTTTAGGCTGGGTTTCAGTTGTTTGGTTGTTGCTTTTAGCTGCTGCTGTGGGGAGGTTGTTGAGTGGCTGTGTGGCAGGCTGTTTGTGCAGGCTTTGGTTGCTGTTGGCTGTACTTCAAGTAGTGCTGGAGTGCAGTTTTTGAAAATGCAGTTTGTAGTGTGTGAAGCTTAGAGGGCTGTTGTTGTTTTGTGCACAGTGAGGTGAAGGCTGGCGTAGTGGTGGCTTTGGTTTTTTGTCTTGGTGTTTTTTGTCTGTATAGTTTGATGTACTGCTGTTTTTCTTAGTTTGCGATAGCACTGTTTGTATAGTTTGAGCTGGTTTTGGACTACTTTAGTGCAAACCTGAGTCGGTTTTAGCACTGTCTTGTATAGTTACAGCAAGCACAACACAGCAAGCACAACACAGAACACAGCAGCAAGCACACAGCAAGCACCACAACAGCAACACAGAACTACAGCAGAACAGCAAGCTAGCAACCAGATTGAATGCAACTAGAACTAGAACTAGTGCAGGCTCTAGCTACTTGTGTAGGTTTTTCAGGAAGTTAGTGCTGGTGTGTTTGATATGCAGAAGTGAAGGTTGGGAAATGCAGTTTGCTTGATGAAGGCCTGAGCAGTTCGGGTTCAAATTGAAACAGAACAGAAACAGCAGCAGAAACAGAAACAGCAAGCAAAAACAGGTTCGGGGTGGGACAGACGTAGAAAAAGCACATGCCCGAATTGGCCTACACTTTGCCCGAATTGGTCGAGACTTACCCAAATCGGGCGAGACTTGCCCGAATCGGCTCGAATTGACCGAATCGGCCAAGACTTGCCCGAATCCCCCCGAGACTTGCCCAAATCGGCCTAGACTTGCCCATCGACAGAGATTTGCCCGAATCGCCGAGACTTGGCGGAATCGGCCTACACTTGCCCGAATCGGCCTCGACTTACCCGAATCAACCGAGACTTGCCCGAATCGGCCGATAGTTACCCACATCGGCCAAAACTTGGCTGAATCAGGCAAGATGTGCCCAAGTTAAAGGAGTACCCCATATTCATGCTCAACCACACAAATTATTGTTTCTAGCATCAAATAAAGAAAGCTTACATACTCACCGTGGTCTAGTCATCTGATGCCGTGCAACTTGAAATGATATCTAGCATATACCTCATGACATAGTAGCCACAGTCGACGCTGTTTTGTTGTTGTGCACACTAATAACAATGATAAATTAGCATTGAAACCTTACAGCACTTCGGAAATTTTCAAAATACATCTATTGAATGAAACACTAAAAATACCTCGACATTTATCAACTTAGGAATTGAGCCACTTGGGGTAAATCCAATCTCCTCATAACACTACATAACCATAAAGAAGAGCATTGACAAATTTGTTAGTAACTTATAGGCACTTTGACACATATACACAAACAAACATTTATCTTATTTACCTATTCAACCATGCATTATCATATATTTCTTTGGTAGTTCAGTACGACACGAGTCAAAGATATTACCGTGTGCGTCCAAGGAGAAATGAGTAGAGGACCCAATGCATTCTACAAGAACAATGCCAGCATGTAAAAATGACACTTTGTTCCGATTACAGTATACAGTATGGAAATACTTTACTACTATTGTGTAGTTAAGATTCGCTACCTCTATAGGTACGGTCTAGAACAAACTTTCTCTTGGATCGCATTGCTTCAACACACCGCGCTCTAGGTAATCTTTACTTCGGCTGGAATCTTTAAGCATCGTTGATCATGAATCTCATACGGACATAACCAACCGACCTTCAAAATTGTCTCGCACCCATCCAATCCACATACAATGCACTATTACAAAAAAATGTTAGTCACTTAGGCCGATTAAAGACGTTCATGCACAACGATTAATTACAACAGAAACATGTGAGTAATGTTAATTAAAGTCATTGTAACTACTTACCTCATAAAGCTTGTAATATACCAATCGATGTTAGTCACTTAGGCCAGGAAGTCAGCAACGTCTCCTCGTGTAATCCAAGTATCCTGTCTTCAAAGTAGTGAAATTGTGTCTTATTCAACACCACTTTGAGAGACACATTTGCGGGTTCGTCCTTCAAACAGTGTGACAGCCAAGTACACTCTTCCTTCAACTTCCAACCACTTCATCATAACTAACTGTTGTGCTTCCCCGGGAGTGGAACCTTTGGAGGAGATTTTTTTTGTGGGCGTTCAATCTTTTTTGGAGGTTCTTGTTTCAATCGAGTTCGCCTTGTTCTTAGCAGATGCCACCATTTTTCCTTTACAGTCTCTTTTGTTCCCCCATCTTGCTTGCTTCGCTTCTTGGACACAACTTCTGCAAAACCTATATATACCTCAAAAGCTTAAAATAACCATACTTCATACTTTCTTTATTAAAAACAATCAAACATTCTTGTTCAAAATAAACCAATGTATTGGGGAACTAAAAGATTGAAATACCCTCCTCTGAAAACCCACCCAACGCGTGGCCATGTAACAAATGAACCTTGTGCTTGAGCTACGGTGTTAATGTCATATTCAACCCTTGCCACTGGAGTCATAATCTTCCATTCCATTGACAACTTCATTAACGGCGACCCGAAATTCTGAATCTTCAACTTTTTTGAAATGACTGACCCCATCATTGTTTGGAGGTTGTACACATCCACGCAACCTCAACAAGTCTCCACATTCCTCATCCCAATCCATAGGAAGCAGTAAAATGCTGGAGTCTCCTCCTACCAGTGCATAAACATATATGTTAACTAAGAGTGGAAATAGACTTTCATAACGTGTTTTAAATCACTAAATACTATGATTGAAATGAATCGGTACCTTTACATCAGGTAATGGGGGATCAGGAGTCCTCTTCGTCATTTTAGAGGTGCCATGTTTGCTTAACTTATCGAACTTGAGCCATATTCAATTCCACAACGTCCTTCACCCCAACTTTCTAAGAAGGAATTAAATTGAGAAGACATCTGATGGTACCTTTTGCACCTCCTGTTCGACCAACTCTTGCACTTTCTTCTCCATCTCAAATTCCATCGTGGAGCTTGAACTACGTGATTGTGAGGAAACACCAAGACCTTTCTTGCTGCCTAAACGGACACCTCCTCGTCCTCTTACTCGACCATGGTGATCTTTCCCCACAACCATCACCAAAGCATCTTTGCCAGGTTCAGGCTTAAACTCACCCTTTGCCTCCTTCTCTTTCAATCCAATCTGCACAAACACCAATTGACAGTTTTAATAAAGATGAGCAAAAAACACATTGGGGAGCAAAAACGGAAATTGGGAAGCAAATACGGAAATCATACCACAACATCGGCAATTTTCTTCACGGACGGATTTGAGATGGTCCTTTTCCCGGATGAATCTCGACCATGTAGAGAGCAATACCAATCAACGACCCTATCACCAATAAGTGTGATTGATGAGGAGGATCCACCGGATGTGGTTGCACCACATGACACCACCTTCTGATAGAATCCCTTGTCATACCAAACCTTTTTTGATTGTTGTAGGTTCGTCTACCCATGTGATGATAAGCTAGTTTTTTTTGGCACTTGTAGAAGCCTTAGCACGTTTTTTTCATCATGTACGATCGAATTCAAAGCTATAATGTGCACGTATAAGCATTGTAAAACGAATAACAAAGTACGAACATGACAACAAAGGAAAATAAAGATCAAATAAATATGTTCAATTACAACTTCTTTTGGTGTATTCTTTTGTGCCACAAATTCTGACCAAACGTCCGGGGTCAAGTGGGCTAAATATCCCACGGCATTTGTCATTTTCGCCTTGTCTCCCCACCTTCCCACCCTTGCTTGTGTTCCTCTCTTCTCTTCTTTGTGATCCACCGACTCACTAACTTTGATTTAAATCTCTAAACCTTTGAGCAAATGCCGAATAGAAAACTCTTCTTTTGTTCATCAGGCTCAATGTGAAACAAATTCTGCACAGCTAAGAGGGAAGTTGTTAGTACTATATGATTTAAAAAAAATAAAGAATAAGGATACTATATGCATAAGTGCTTAAAATTTACCACTGTATCTTCCCAACAAGATTTCTTTAGACCTTCATCTACATCCTCCCATTTATCTAAGATCGAAAGTTTTCGAACACAAACCCCAACATGTGTTCCATACCTAGTCCTCCACTTTCCCGTAAACATCATACTCCAAGTGCATTGGTTCACTTGCTTGCACGCCTTTAGATGGACCTCGAAGCTTCTCGCGCAATTTGGACTTAGAGCCTTGACTTGTTGTGGTACAATTGCAACATTTTGATTCACTACAGAGGGTAAAACTATTTGTTGTTCAAGAAGGAGGCTAGCTTTCTCAGCAGCGAGTTCATGCTCCTCGATTTTAACAGTAACTTGTCATAAGCCACATCTTCCGGTTCCCCTTGATCCTCTTCTCTAGAGGCATCAAACGACGGATCAGATTCAGAGCATTGGATGTCAGAAGTGCGTGTATCATCATCATCACTACCCATTGCCAAGCCACCTAGCAAATGAATACCTGCAACACATAGACCGAAAGAATAAAGTCATATTCAAGAATTCCGAATTAAAAATTATCAATGAATTTAATAAATTCTCAACAAACATATACGAGATAAAACATTACGAATAGGATCAAAAGCATATATGAGTATCCAATGCCAGTTATGATCAATCAAATATAGTGATTTTTATAAATTGACATGCACTAAATATATTATAAATTGAATTCAGAAATTAAAAAACGATTGAAACTTCATTTAAAATCAACATTACATTCAAGTTTGATTCAAATATAATCTCAAATACGTTGACCCTAGGGGTTTTGATGGTGATAAACAACTACTACAATGGGTTACTTGTTTGATGTCAAGATAAACATATATAGTGCCGTTGTACCACAGAAGAACTTGTCTCAAGTTCAGATGTCTCATACGTATCGAATAATTATCGTAATTCAGAATGTTTATACACTTTGAGAATATTCAGAGAATATATGACAACAAGCTTCAAAGTATATTCTGAGAAGATATGGAAGATATATTCTAAAAGATACCATAAAGATCTTTGAATATATTTGGAAAAATATACACAAGATTATGGTAACAAATCTATGTGAATTTAGATGGAGAATTAATCTAAATTTACTTTATGAAGATATTCACCAAGATATTGGGAAGATATGAGCGTGAAAACAAGGAAGGAAATCAGAGAAACCCTACTTGTACTTCACTATAAATACTAAGATCAGAAGAGAAGTATTCAACCAAGACTTACGCACTTCATTGGAAGCAAACAAGACTAGGTACAGAGTCAGTTGTACTAGGATTGTGTTCAACTTTATGAGTCTGCAATCTTGAGTTCAGGGAAGGGAGAGTGATTTGAGTGAATCACTTGTAAGAAAGAGAGAAAGAAGAACTCGTTCAGGGGAACAAGTTCAAGGGAATAAGTACTGAGTTGTACTAAAGAATAGAGAAGTACTGAGTTAGAATAGAGAAGTACTGAGTTGTACTTAGGAATAGAAAGTACTAGTACTTAGAGAATAGAGAAGGTGGCCAAGCCACCAAGAGAGAAAGAGAAACATAAAGAGAAAAGAACTTGTTCAGGGGAACTAGTTCAGGAGAACAAAGTACTGAGTGGTACTTAGAGAAGTCCGTACTAACTAGGATTGTAACAGAGTCATTGGCCCTAGTTAGTAAAAAGAGAATTGAGTCAAAATCCCTAGTGGTCGAGGTTTTTTCCTTCCTTTGGGCCTAGGAAAGGTTTCCTCGCTAAATCGCGTGTTCTCTACTTGTCTCTCACTCTCTCTATACTTGTCTCTACTTTACTTGTCTCTAGTTTAATTATTATTGTTGTCAAAACTAACAATTGGTATCAGAGCCGGTTCTCTTTTTGGTTGTGTGCAGGTAATTCTGACTAGTGAATCTTGGAACCATGGCAAACAACGAGGAACACTAACTGAGGGACATTCCACCGTAAGGCCTCCCAACTTCAATGGGAAGTACTATCGTGAATGGAAAGCAAAGATGGAGACTTTATTACTGCTGATAATTTCCAAATCTGGAAGGTGATTCGTGATGGTAATTTTGAAATTACCAAAAAGAATGAAAAAGGTGAATTGTTCCTAAACCCGAAAGTGAATACGTAAAAGAGGACTATGAAAAATTCAAATGAATGCTTCTCACTAAAATACTTGCATTGTGGTCTTGGACCTCGTGAGTACGATCAACGCGGGGTTGCAAGAGCGCAAAAAAATCTGGGACTTTTTGCAAAATACTCATGAAGGAACAATTGAAGTTAAAAAATCTAAAATTGATTACTTAATGCAACAATATGAGATGTTTAAAATTGAATCTAAGGAAGTGTTCAGGAAATGATTGTTAGATTTGGTAACATGTTATTGAGTTGGATGTCCTTAGGGAGAGTCATTACTAATGAAGAACAAGTAGGAAAATTCTTAGAAGTCTACCTCAGGATGAAAGATGAAATGCTAAAGTTACCACTTTATTTGAAACTAAGGATTTTTCCAAGTTCAATTTAACGCTTACACAGTTCATTAATACCCATGAGATGCATCTTAAATCTGGAGAAACAGAAACATCCAAAGGACGATCTATTGCTCTTAAGGCTGAAGGAT